>QVRM01002096.1:0-20000 GCA_003439945.1 Dermanyssus gallinae
CAACAACAATAACAATAACAACAACAACAATAACAATCACAACAACAACAATAACAATCACAACAACAGCACCAAAAGTTCATTAGTGTCTCTCCTGCCGATGGTGGCAATGGTGGGAACTGGGGGGGTTCTGGACGACGAATTCTGGACAACGGCGACGACGACGACAACAACGACGACGACAACAATAACAACCACAACAACAACACAAACAACAGCAACAACAACCACAGTAATATGAACAACGAGCGCAGCATATATAAGATATTCTGTTCGATGGGCGAGATAGACCAATAATACAAACGTATTGCAAAGGAACGAACAATAAATACAACAACTCGGAGAAGGCCAGCCAGAGATACAGACGCTCAAAGAGAGAGCAAATGATATATACAGGTATGTGTATATATATATATATATGTATATATATATATAGAGAGAGAGAGAGATAAATTAGTGTAGGCAGCAGTTAAGATGCTGGCGGTGTTCTCAATAGTACCCTCAATAGCATCAGTAGCAGTAGGAGCGTTCATATTCGTATGATTGTTAGTGTAGTATGAATCGCCGCTAATTGCCCCGTCATACATTGCGTTGTACATCCTCCGGCCAATAACTTCATCTCGCACGCTGAAGACGCACGATGGACGAACGAGTAACTCGACCACAAACTAGGAGGCTAACAGAGCGTTAGCCACCGCTTGCTAAATACCATACAATACAATTCACGATTGATCACAGCAAAACAAATCGACATGCAAAACCGACCAGCGAGCAGACTTGCACCCCTGCGCAGCGAGTTAACAACAACAGCAACAAGATGAACAACAACAACGACAACAATAATAATAACAACAACAAGTAGAATAACAAGAATTGCAACTGCACCGACAACAACTGCAGCAGCAACAACAACAACAACAATAAAAACAGCAACAACAGAACATCAACGAAACAACAGTAACGACCACAGCATCAGCAGCAGCAACCGATTGCACCGTTTCACATTATTGCTCGCCGGTCTACTTCACTTGACTTACTACACAGCTGCTGATCCAGCGACTGGATATGAGACTGGATACCCCTTCGAACTCACCCCCCCCACAACATTCCAACTCGCTACGCCTCACCCCCCGCCTAGAAGTACATGATAATGTTGTTCTTCTCTCGTGTCATAGCCGCATGAAGCATTTCTACAGTAACAACAACAGCACCAGCAGCGATATAAAACTGCGCTGAGAAAACGTTATTATCTATGTTGATTTTTATAGCTTCCTCTCAGCGTCGACGCCGCACGCCGTCTCTCTCTCTCTCTCTATCTATCTCTCTCTCGCGCGCGTGCGTTCTCAAATGCGCAACCAGTGGTCACGGAGCCCCCCACTTGTACATAGGGTAACGACGTACACATTGCACTTTGAGAACCTCTTGACATTGGTGGGCGTTATGTGCGCAGATATATATATATATATATATATATATATATATATATATATATAAATAGAGAAACAGAGAGAGGGAGAGAGAGAAATATCCCATAGACCGTTTATTTGGTCGTCGGGAACGGACAAGAGTAGCGACTCACGCACAATAAAATTCTGTTACACAACAAACGTTGTCTTGCACTTATTGCCGCTGTCGGCCATTTGATAGTGAGGGCATAGTAATAACAACAATAATGCTACTGTTGATGAGTTGGATAATCGCTTAGTGAGAGAGAGAAAACGACTTTATAATGACGAAAGCGACGATTTTTGTGATAATGATGATGATGATGACGATGACAACAGCAACAACAGCAATAACAACAAGAGCAACAGCAATAACAACAAGAGCAACAATAACAACAGCAATAACGAAAGCAACGCAGTAGCAGTACGCACTCAAGCAAGAGCGTTTCCGGCAGTAACCACACCATCAACCCACACCAAATACCAGCTACACCACGAGACCGACACGAAAAAAAGGGGAATCATTCGTGTTTTACATCATCCGCATGTTGCATGTTAGAGCGGGGCCAGTAGCACTTCTATGCACCGAGCGGCGTGGTGGGCCTTGTGCACAAATCCGAGAACGGGGGTAATGGGGGGGTTGTTGCTAAATGGCCACCATATGCATACACACGTATTTTTAACCAAACAAACGTTACTGCATGGCTACCTATGTAGACTGAACTAACTTCTTTACTCGTTCATGATCGCCGTAGTAGCCCTCACAGTGTAAGTCTCACCGGTCCTAAGAAACGCGTTAAACTGATACTTTCACATTTTTCGAAAACTGTATAACATGCACATATAGATAGTCAAATCTAACGGTTGCAGGCGGATCGAGTGCGAGATAAACAGTTGTATTACACAAATATATAATACACAACCATATACACACATGTATATATATATATATATATATATATATGCATCGGAAATCTAAGGTATGCATATCATAACTAAAACATATGCTGAGTGCGAAAAAAAAATTAAAGAATAAAGTGAAATAAAATAACTTAACCCGCATATTTAATATATATATATATATATATAGGGAGAGAGAGAGATTTTCGCCGAGGAGTTTTACTTTGCCAACTCATTGACCTTAAGACCTTTCTACGCTAACCTTGCCAAGACCGTGCTGGTTGCCGACAGAGATCGGTTCCCTTGGGACGCAATTAGCCTTTTCACGAAGCTTTTCCTTAAAAAGGCAGAGGATTTTTTTCTCCCGAGATCCCGAATTTCTGCTATAATCGCTGTTTCGTTTGCTTCTTCGATGGTTTACTTGTTGGCGCTACGACAACATTTCCGCAGTGGCTAACGCTCCTGTCCCACCGGGAGCAGGGCTGCTGCAGCTGAAGAGCTGGATAGACGCCTAGTCCATAGAATCCATTTTGTCGCGCCACGCACAAATGGGTACACGCACGAGTACGTATAAATATATAAATTAAAAAAAAAAAAAAAAAAATATATATATATATATATATATATATATATATATATATATTTATATATATATATATATCTCTATATATATATCTATATATATATATATCTATATATAATATATATATATATATATATATATATTATATATATATATATATATATATTTAGAATTGTTTAAATTTATGTAATAATGGAAATTTAAAGCTCAGTGAAGAGTTATTGAACTTAAATAAATTTGCCGTCCGGAGAAGACGGCCTCATAAAAAATATATTTATATATGCTTACAACAGTCATACATAAACCCGGGATTCTAGGATTCCGCTCCACTTCCCTCCGCCAAGCGAATGATTTGATGGCAATTCATTGTATCCTTAAGGCGACTGCCATTACAACTTGATGTCTGCGTATTTGTGTGCAAGCGGCGGCGGCGGCAGCAGCAGCAGTGTGAATGCGACACTGTTTGACTTAGACAGGCAGACAGATAGATAGACAGATCCCTGTTGTCATTGCGTTAAGATGGACCAGGAGGTGGGCCGAGCGTTGGTCAACGGTCGTTTTTCAAGCATCCGCAATGTCCTTCTCTTCTTTGTCCAACCGTCTAGCTGGGTCGTCACCTCACCGTCATTCGCTGCCTCGATGCCGAGTACCTCGATGCGCGCTGCTCGACGCAGACTCATCCAGGTCATCATCTACTCGATCGACTCATTGGACTGCTAGTACTGTCTACTCAACGAAAGCGCGATCGTAGATCGATGGTAGTCAGCCCATCGCAGGCACGGCTCGCGTTCCGAACCCGCTTCTCAGTGCAGAGATGGCCTTAGTGCATCCTCCTTTATGGCTGAGAACGTCAACGACAATGACGACGACGACGACAACGAAAAGGAAGACGACAACGACGACGCACCTACCCGATGCTGCCTCATACGATCCTCTGCAGTATCGGATAGAACCATTAGGATGGATAGATACGAGAAAAGGGTTCGATCGATATTGGTGCGTTTGGCTAGCAGGAGCTCAAGTAGCATTCGTAGTAACTAACTAACTAACCAGCGCTAGTGGGAGTGCAGAAGTCACAGTAATTCTTCTGCGCAGTGCAAGCGCGACACGGTCCACGTTATACACGTCGTCCACGTTATAGACGTCGTTCCCATTTAATAGGCTGGTCGTCTAAGCGGGGCCGAGTCTTGCTATACCAAGGCAGGCGGTAGACGCCCCTTCCCTTGCCCCCCCCCCCCCCCCCCCCGACCCCCCGACGGACAGATTCGGCCCGCTTCGTTGCGAGAAGCAATTGCAGCGATTGCTGTGGCGATCTTGTAGTTGGGCGGAGGCAGCAGCAGCGGCGACGGCCATGACGCGTGCCGATGTGTCGTTAGTTCAGCACCAGGTTTTTGTCAGTTCAGCAGCACAGGTACACCAGCGATAGCCGCCGTGCAATGTCCTGGGAAGCGTTGTCGTCGTCGAATGGCCCCCTATGGCCAGCAGCAACATCAGGAACAGCAGAAGCAGCTTGTCGTCACTCCCACCACCACCACCACCACCACCCCCACGCGTAACCAGCGTGTAGTGATGGTGGGGTGCAAACGCTCCGGGGGTCGTCGAACGAATGAGAACGGGGCTGCTCGAATTCGCCCCCATTCATACCACCCCACCACAACGACTTGCCAACGAGTGAACCGCTAGCGACGACTTAACGAAACAAACAAACAAACAAGTGAACAAACGACTTTGTTGGCTGTCTTGACTGTGTCACGAATGCCACGGCTTCTATCGCGCCACGGTTTGAGTCCCGAGTGGGTGGGACCCCTATCGTGTGTGTATGTGTATGCATGCGTGTGTTTGTGTGTTTTTGTGGGACCCAGTGTCTCACCGCGGGCTGTATAGGTAGACGCAAATCCATGTATATACATATCTGTCCATTTGTAAACTGAAAATTTCAGTCACTTTCTCAGTAACTTTCTTCTCAGTCCCTCATGATGGTTGATGGTGAAAACGCACGGCGTTACACTGGCGGAAGTGGAGCTGGTGGTGGTGGTGGTGGTCGGGTGGACGTTCATTCATATATAACCGAATAACCGTTGACACGCAGCAGCGACAACGAACGTTGATGCAGCCACGGTTCATTGCGTCATGCAGCAATAAGGTAACACCGCCTAGACTAACAAAAAGATCAGTAAACGCAATCTTTAACATGGTAAGGTATAACTATTTTAAGTGCGTTTTATGCACAATTTACATTTTTGTGTGTGTTACAACATTGTGGTCGCATAATTTGTTAGACTTAAAGCTCGTGTACGCAACACTGATATATATATATATATATATATATATATATATATATATATGTATCTAGAACCGGATGCTACACCCCATTCTATAAACGTGGTTTGCAAACACTTCATATATAAATATATATATATATATATATATAAGGGAGCGTAACATCAGAGCACAAACCTCATGTGTTTAGATCACACAGCCGCACACGTCCCACTATCTTGCCTTGCCTACACGTAGTCAGAAGAACAGAAAAGAACCATTGCCCTGCATTCTACAATGCGTTGCCTCCATTGATCTTAAGACACAAAACGATCGGCAACATGTCCACAAATGCGCGTATGTTTCAATATGTTGCGAGAATTGCTACGAAGGCTAAAAACTTGTTTGGGAATCGTCTCTTTACGGCCCAACTGACCTAACGGCGTCTGAGACCGTTGGTGTAGTATAGACGATGCGAGAGCACCGGGGCAACGTTTGAATTAAAGAGGGCCAACGCTGCTGTCGAAGTAACGTCTCCGCATATCCTTAATGCATTGTGAGTAAGCAGCCTTTAGACTCTAGCAAGACGCCGAGGTAGTGAAAACCATTCACAAAAAGGGTAATTTTCTCATTTCGAGACACAACCTTTTCATAGCGAATAACTGACTGTTGTTGTTGTTAAAAAGCGCTTATCACGGCAGCAAGTATCAGAAGCCCAACACAGCTGTTCGTTTAGAGAGCTATGACATTATTCAGACTCAAAGTGGCATCTGTAGCTGCCTACGGTATCCAAGTGACGCGGGTGAAACATCCACCTTTCGCATCTGCGGAAGTTGAATAGGGTGAGGAGAGAGGCCAAGTACTCGCTTTGAGAAGGATGGCCTCGCAGCTTTCCTAGAGCGAGTACTTGGTCCTCCATCGAATTCGCCGACAAACTAGTATGCATGCCCGCGAGTTCAGTGTCATTTATCGATGAACTCGTAGGCCGATCATTTTACTCAATTTACCGCAAACAGCTGCCCTGGACGGCTGCGTTTTGGCACGAACATTCTTAAAAACGCGTCTCCAATCTCCAAAGAATGCTATTTATCACCAGCTATAACTAACCAGTGTTCGCGGATTTAACTTTCCATTATCAGTCGGCCTGCTGAGTTTCATGAACCCTGCGATGAGGACTGCAAATGCCGCTGTTGTGGCGACCCTGGCCCGCTGTGTCACCTCACAGACAGTGCGAAAACCGCGCTCTCTCAGCTCCAGCTAGAATACTCACACCCCGTTTTCACCATGTGTGTCACATATATACCTGTATGTTCATATTTACATACCCATCCAAGAAGCATTTTCATTGGCTAAATAAAAATCACACACATGTCATTCTAGAGTACGATTATGATCTCAATGAGGAAGCAATCGTCATCGTTTCCACGTGTCCCCCGCTTTAGAATTTTGCTATTGCTAATGTCATGGCTGAGTTCACCCGTCGTCCAGCCAAGCACCTGGATAAAACTGGGTGGACAAATAAACATGTAGTAAAGACCGAGAACGGAGACGAGCAATAACACCGTCCACAGGTGCAAAGAGGTGTGGAAGATGACAGGCTTTTTCCGTGCACGCCTTCTGGAATAATATAGGGTCGTGCTGAGAACACTCAGCAAAAAGCTCAGACGTACTCTACGAATTGACAATGTTTTGCTAGCAGGGCTCTAATCCTACCATATAGAGTCTGTAGAGATCTTTATAGCGGATAGTTAGTAAACCAGGTTTAGGTTTGAGAGAAGCCACAAAGTTGACGGATATGGCGCAAACATATTGACTTGGCAATCGCTGTCGGTGTCAATCCACTACCACATAGAATATCCAAGTTCCTAGCGAACTCTGTTTTACTGATTGCATACGACACATGGCTGAAGGTACATACTGCTGACGCAAACTTGCCTTAGATTGGAGCTGTTTAATTTTATATCTGATATTGGAAAAATTGGGACGATCCACCACTTCCGCATCCTAGCGGCCGTTCTAGAAGTAGGTGTTATTTAGTGTTATTCAACATGAAGCAAAAAAAGTACTCAAGGTACTCGTTGTCGATAACATCGGCTTTAAAGACCCTGTTAAATTTTATCTAACATCGAAGCCACTGTTGTTCTTCACCAAAAACCTTAGGCACAAATGCACATTCTTCTCCTAAGCTATAATGGATGAAAAGTTTGATGAGTGCGCCAGGTGATTTTAAAACTATAGTATTTGAGTGTAAATCCCCAACAACTGCATTACGGTGAAAAATATAAGTAAGCCATTCGGCCGAAAGCACTCTCTTGTTTTTAAACGCAATGAAACGACGCTTTGGCCTATATACTAAGCACTATTCAACATTGTATCCGTTAAAGTAGTTGAGCACATGTGCATCGATGTAGTTTAGAGCTCAAGTTATTTGTGTAGAGGAGTAACTAGAAGGTGCGGTTTGAACACACGGAACTCCAAACCACTAAAAGCCAGCCATCTCCCCATCCTCCCAATCGACCGGGAATTGCGCATACAAAGAGCTTAATCTACAATAGAAAGTGCTTTAGGGCAGAAACTGCCTCAAATTTGCAGCTAGTTCTTTCTTGAAGATGCAGACGGGAAGATAAAGCTTGACCCAGTAGGTGATATCATGTCGCGTTGTCCCTAGGGCTTTCTCATAAACAGAGGCTGCAATACAGCTATGTAAAACATATCGTGTGCACTTGTGGCTGAGTGTCAAGAATGTAGAATCAAACGGATCTGCTGAGGGAAACAACACAGATTGAAACGATTTGGCTTGTGAGACCATGAACGTATTGATGCTCGATAATCGAACGAAGCCCCGCCAACGGTGCTTTAGGGCGTGCTGAGTCCTAGTTTGGTAGCCGGGCTAGTTTAGCATCCTGTTTTTCCCGCAACCACAATGGGTCTGCGGTAGGAGAGTCAACACTCAGGAGCCGGCGGCCACCGGCTCAGCTGTTCGCCACCTGCTCGCGTCGATCTGCTCTCGCCGTTCTCTCCGAACGAACGAATCCAACCGTGATGCGTAGGCGTGCCCTCTGAAGCGCAACTAAACTGCTTGCTCTCTCATGCTTCAATTGAGTTCAACTTCCCCGACTCCGTACATGTGGAACAACATTCACCCGTTGTCGCCCGCGCCCTCATGACTTGCTTGCCACGTTTTGATACGGATTGGGGAACCCAGTTCCTTCTGCAAGTAGCAAAGCTTGAGCTTTGCATCCTTTCGATCGTCCGGATCGACTGTCCTGATCCCCCTTGGTGTGGACACGCCGCTGATTCCTCTGTGGCCCCGCTGCCAGTCTTTTCTCTCGGTCTCTGTCGTCAGGTATTTATCGCTGCATTCACACATAGCGCATATATATATATATATATATATATATATATATACTATTCTGGCTAGGTAGACCAGTCCTAGCCCGGACCTAAGGCCTTGATTTATGCCCAGAGCAGGCTGTGCACATGTTCTTCAGTCACAAATGTATATAATACAACGCATGTATATACAAACAATAATAGCAATATATATATATATATAAGTATATTTTGTTACACGTAAGTAAATGATGATGGTTATATATATATACGTAAATAAATAATGATAGTTAAATATATATGTATATATTATACTTACAGAAGCAGAGCACGTCTATACACCTTTATTTAAGCGTATCCTTTATTTTTGCATTTATGTGATAGCGTAGTGCACCGAGATACTTAGCACATTGCGGACAGAGTTAACTGGAGTTTAGATTTTTAATGTAATTTTAGTGTAATTAATTTTCATAATGTAAACCTATGTCGGTCACATTATATATATATATATATATATATATAGAGAGAGAGAGAGAGATTTCTCATTACAGAACGTTTACTCTTTGCTCACACTATTCTTGATTTAAAAACTAAATGTAAGCAAAACCATTTTTGAAACGAATATACAACATCTCCCAAGCATCACCGCTCTGCTAGAATTCAGAAAGTTTAACAGCTTCTGACATAGCTCGTAAAAGGTACGTTGAACACAAAATCTAGAACAAACAAATATCTATGTCCTATTAGGAGTATATAGATTTATCACCAAATTTAAGACCAGGTCATAAGAGCGTTGCCAGTTAACGTTTTCACCTACTTGAATTGTTCCGCTTTTATGGATGACAGATGTTCTTGTAGCATATACAGATCATATCAGCGAGCAAAATTAAATTTCCGCATGTGACTCTTTTTTGTTGGCATTACGGTGAAATGAAATTGCTAGTGTGTATTTGTGCGTTCGTCGTTCGGCGGCAGAAGGTTAAAGATGGCGCAGCAAAGCTAGCAGATAGAATAAATGGCCAGATGTGAAATGACGCGTTTGTTTTCACAGTTAATAGCTGCGTCATTGTTCTCTTCTGTTTTTGTGTGTGTCACGTTCGTCGTATTTTGATTTAAATGCTTGGGAGTGTGCGTTCGCGTCGAGTCGGTCGAAAACAGCTCAAACTCAACCTTGGGAGGGGTATGCCAATTTCGAGGACCGAGGCGTGTATACATTAATGCAAATAGACAAATGCGTCACCATCCTGCTACCTTAGGAGCTGATCACAACTTTTACTAAAACAAAGACAGAGAGATTTTTGCACGCCTTGGAACTAGCCAGCCGTAGCTATGCAAAGTGGATTCGTGCTAATTCAATTTTACGATGAACATACTGGGGTCTCGCAGTCCCGTAATATATATATATATATATATATATGAGGTGATGTCGAGCGAAAACAACAAGCATACACATATATAGAAGGATATCTGCGGAATCAATATTTAAAAAAGAATGTTGCAAACTGCGTATTCTAAGTGTTCGAGAGCCAATTCAACGGTAATTGTTAAAGACAAGCACACTTTCTGACTACCTGCCTGACTTACTGCTATGCCGAAGCACAACAGAGGAAATCTAATCTAACTAAGAATAATGTACAGAAACTATAAACACTCTTTTAGTCTGATCTGTATTCCGCTGACAGATGAGCAAATAGCAATATACACTTTCTTTACCCTATGGAAGTTGACACTCACTCTATGTCATTTTCTTCGAGAAAGCAACGTTGGGCTATAGTAGCGCTAGCATATGGCAAAATGCCAAAGTCCTGGCATCTAGCTCAACAGCATTTGGAACCTAGATCACCGCATCCAAACAACTGCATCTAAGCCCACACCCAAAACAGTAACGTCTATGATCTCGCAGATAAACTTCTGATAATTTGCCCCTTCGGGAGACAGGTTGGCGGAGCAAAACAGGGAGTTTTTATAAAAACGGAAAATTACAGAAAACGTAGGATGAAAAAAAATGCGTCAAGAGCTCGACCAACTAGACAAATACCGTCGTAGCGATTTCTGGGCAGTGATCAGTCTTAAAACGTATATCCTGAATATATGCAGCCAATGCTATCGTCACGGTTTCTGCGCGATAAGCGAATACCGTATTGAAGACCATAATCAGTCACCTTTATGTATTTGCAGACACTGAAGGGTGCTATGCGGCAAATATCATGCAAGTTCTTGTCCAGTTTCGCACGTGTCATGCAAACGATTCTAGCTAGCCTAAAGTAAAAACGCTAAGTGGGCAATGCATAGCTGTTTTTAGGAGATACCGTACAATTATGTTATACATGCTGTTATATCTGTGTATCGTATGAAGTGTCCCTCAAACAAATTTCGATTACCCGATTTAGTTCAACTTATTATCTTAAATAGTCCTTTAAAAAAAATTAAAAACAGTTATGTACTGTTCCCGCGCTGGCGGCCGTGATGGAAGAAAGACGGTCGGTTGTTCGTGCTTTATTAAAGGGTAAATTCAAAAACTACACAGAAATTAAACCGGCGTTTTTGGCGTATGGACCGGAGTGCTGTTTCTTGGTTGCTATTTTAGTTGACTGATGGCTTTGCTTCGATACATACAGTGGCACGTCTTCCCTCTACTGTTTGCGGAGAACGACCACCTAGAATTAAAAACGACCACCTGCCTAGCAAGAGCTGTGGCTATTTGTCAGCCTCTGTTAGGCGTGGGGTTTACGCTCCTTAACCATCCAAGCAACCAGTTGTACGCCCCAACTAGTCCTTCAGGTTTGAGCTTGTGACAAGGTACGCCTCCTCCGCGGCGTTTAAGAGGCAATCTGGCCGCTGCCCCCCCGCAGGAGCCTTCCTTCTGGCTCGCCCCCTTGTCGGTGCCACCAGGTTCTAGTGGGCCGCATCTTCGTTAACCGTGTGTGGTAGCTCTGTTCCGCCGGCTTCTCAGTGGTGTGGTTCTATGACGCGGAAGACACAAACGTTCCCAAGGCCGCAAGCCGTTTATTGTTTGTACCACCCCGTACCCCACCCCCCCCCCCCGCCCACCCGCTCGACGCCCGAACCTCGCGTATTTCCCTCCCTGGTCCGTGTCCCTGGTTAATAA
This sequence comes from Dermanyssus gallinae, assembly GCA_003439945.1. Classification (NCBI taxonomy): domain Eukaryota; kingdom Metazoa; phylum Arthropoda; class Arachnida; order Mesostigmata; family Dermanyssidae; genus Dermanyssus; species Dermanyssus gallinae. Next base: position 11,630 of record QVRM01002096.1, read on the forward strand.
TCAACGCTCGGCCCTTTTATAGGTACACACACACACATACAGAGGAAGACATAGGTCTCGACACAAAACGGAGATAGAAGACGGAACGGAGGACCAAAATGGAAGACTACGGGAAAGAGGTAGAGACAAGGAAGAATACGGGAAAGAGGTAGAAACACATGTTACCTCAGCACCGTTCTCGACGGACCGTCGGGTTAACGCTGTTGCTGCTGCTGCAGTTCAGGCAAATGATGCGTGGGCTGCTGCTGTTGCTGCTGCCAACGTGCGCCTTTCACGGGCAGCGTTGGATCTAATGTAGGATGCGTCGCCGCTCACATAGGGTACTTCAGGGACCGTAAATGGCCGACGCGTGGCTACGTCGCATCAAGAAGTTTGGGTTTCAATCGTCCGGCACTAGCGTTCTCCATGCTGTGCCGTAGTTTCTCGGTTTTAACTGCTATACGGCCTTCACCGCTGCTGCCGCTGCTGCTTAGATCCATGTCTCTAACGTATGCTTTTTAGCTCACCACGTACTGAAAACAAGAACAGCGGATGGCAATTACGACGACGACAACAGCCACAAAATAACAGCAACAGCAACGACAATAATAACAACAACGACAATAACAACAACAACAACGACAATAACAACAACAACAACAACAACAACAACAACGACATCGACATGCAGCTTAGTGCATTTTGTCCGCACCTTGTAGGCTGCTCACAGTAGCACGAATAGGTCGTTCAAATCATACCTCTGCGTCCTGCTAATTAGATTGAACCGTTGACTTCAAGCACAATTAAAGGCGCTCTCCTCGTTTGCAATTGAGACATTTTGGCCGACGCTCGAACGCGGGTTTTCAAATGAGAGCTATCTAGCATAAATATGTGTCTGGTATTTGCTCATTGTACTCCGGCATATGTCTCTGATGAATTTTACACACATATATATATATATTTATATATACTGACGGCTGAATGTATATCTCCACCTGGTTTTGCTTCTCTCACTAAATAACCCTTTATTTTTTGCGGGTTCCGACATCGCTGTCGGTAAAAAGCTAGACCGTGTTACTTCGGCCGCGACACCAACGATTCACAATCCTGTCAGAAGACAGTAGTCGAGGCACTCTGAACTCTGTGCACAGTTTACTGTTTCATTAGATTTTGATGTCTCATAATAAGCTAACTCACAGACCAGCTGGGGTCTGCACTTCGCTGGCATTCTTGTGCTGGTTCAAATTTATTTTCGAAAATTAATATATATATATATATATTAGTCAGTAAATATATATATATATATATATATATATATATATCAGTCTCCTTTTATCTGGGCGTTTAAGGACAGCCAAAGTGCGCTATATTAATCTGAACAGCCCATTTTTGTCGGCAAATTCATTTAAATTACTCTGGAATAACATATGCATAATTGCTTCCTAATAATAATAAGGCAATTAGCTCTAAAAATAAATACATTGAAAAGCACTTAAAGGCACACACTGAAGGCAAATGTATTCTAAATGTACATGTTTAGCTAAGCGACAACCTGTCCCGATAGACAAAAAAGGTTAGACAGACTAAAGCAAATCCTTTTGGAGCTGACTCTCAGCCAAGATTTAACGTCCGTGGGACTGCTTTTCGCATTGCTTCATAGACGGACCCCATAAATACAAATGCAACGGTTGGGGCTTGAACCCGCGCAATTATGTGTCTCCTCCGGTCGCGAGGCGCAGACGCATGCCACCACGCCACCGGGCTCGACAAGTCTAGACAGACAACTGGCTCGTTTATCTTGACTATTTTGATTTGAGGCAGGTTCGAACTAACGAATGAACAACAAATTATTTGAGTTAGGTAACAAACAATAAAAACAGCAACAACAACAACAATAATAATAATGATTATAACTTTCATTCTTACCATCGTCGTCATAGGCTCGGTGAGAGCGGGGCGGGGAGTTTGTTGCCTGAGCCAGCCTTTCGATATGTGCTCAAAAAATTCAGTTAGACTCCCTCCTCCACCACCACCCCCGTCTCTACGCCGGACACGGTGACAACACAACCCCGTGATCTTTCAACCGAATAAGTCAAACAACAAGCCCGATGATCGCGGGATTTGCGGCTGCGACGACGGCGGCAGCATCAGCAGCAGCTCCGATCCGGCCCGGCCACAAGAACGCTTCGTTACACTTTGCAAACTGTGTGTGGTGGTTTGGGATTTCATCCAGCTCACTAGTCACCCACCCGACAGCCGACGTGTGTGTTTTTGACTACCTCTCTTCAGCTGTTCCCGAGTCTTCCAGTCCTCGGGGGGAAAGTCCTCGGTCTACACCCCCCCCCCCTCCCGCGCCCCGCAGAGAGAAGACTTCACTTCTCGTATTGAGAGCCAGCCAAAGATAGATTCGGCCACCCTATGGCGAGTGCCGTGGTGGTTGGTACTCTAGACCTCGCTCCCTGTTGAAGCTCCGACCGTGGACTGCAGCAACAGCAGCAGCTGGCATTCGTAGCCACTGTGATCTGCCGCCTGCCCGTTGTTGCTGAGCTTAACATTGTTGTTGTTGTCACACATTGCTATCATCTGACCGCATCATCTGCTATCATCTGACGACAACTACTACTGCGGACACTAGAGGCACGACACGACGACGGACGTGTTAACTACAAAAGTTAAGTTAGTAAGCCGACGCGTTGATAACGTAAGCTTACGACGCGACGCGGCACCCCTCTCTCCCTCTCTCTCTCTGTTGGGCGACATTTATCATTTAACATGTTCAATGTTCCTGGTTTAAACAATTACAAATACATTATGTATCTACAGACATAGTCGCAAGCATCTGCGCAACTTTGTCAACATTTATTTAGCATCGCCAGCATAATCATGGTCAACATCATCATCATCATCATCATCATCACGGTCGCCATCACCACCGAAATCATCATCAGCATTGCCATGCATCGTAGTGGTTACATTTGTATAACTAGCGCACGTACCCTACTAATGGGATGTGGCACTCGATAAAAGATTGCCATTTTTGTTTCTGTCGTACTACGCTACTACGTTTGGATGCATCAGTGCAAAACCACACTGGCGTATTAGCTTGACAAACAAATTAGGTTAAATTCATTGTACGCATGCTATCAATAAAATGCATTTAATACAACAAAAGGAAAAAAAGAAAAAAATGTCGGTGCGGCACTTGTGAACGATTCCGTAGGAGCGAAAAGACAGGACCTAAGGCGCGAATCTATCTGAGTCCCGTCTACAGCGTCTGGACCTACTTACTATATACGCGTTCACCACCCTCACTTCGCTTTGTGCTGAATCGATACCTACCTAATACGTAACATCGACATCATATCGACCCCGTCTTTCCTTTTCTTGTCTGTTTGGTTAGTTGGCATCGCTGTTGCTGCTGCTGCTGCTACTGATGCTAATTGCGCACCATCGCTTTAGTACCCACCTGAATGCCATAGGTGACATGTTGTATATCAAAATGTACTTATACATTTCAATTTTTTAAATACATACGTGGGTATGTGCGGGTGGATCGAAACATATGCGTGTGTGTATGTGTATTTAAATCTTTGTCGTTATATGAACGGCGACAAACTAATAATTTTTATTTAGCAACGAGAACAAAACGGAGTTTTCCGTGAAAATACATGCGTGCGAGCGGTGTTGTTTTGAGAGAGAAACCATCGACGTAACATTGCGAGATAAGAGATATCCCACCACATATTTTATTGATCTTGTAGTACCACTGCGACAATCACTGGACGTCAGCAGCCTAGACGTAGTACTTAATAGTAAACATGCCAAGTTAGAATTGTAACACGATTATAGGGAATAGCTATACAGCAATTTGGACATCTGTTTTTAATTGTCCTATTAATGATGGCTGTCAATGATTCGTTCCAACATGCATCTGATTTGATCTGGAAACCGTAGAAATTAAGTCGGTTTATTAAGAGCGGCAAGGGCGTTTTGTTTGTTGTACCCTCCTATCAATGACAACACAATATTACTGTGGTATGGATTGGATTGTTATAACGATGCCAGTTGCTGTTGCAGCGTAGTGTGGCTGGTTGTTCATTGTTTGTCGACTGTTGTTCAATTTCCTATTATGAAAATAAAAGAAAAAAATAATTATTATCATTACTACTACTACTACCACCACGTCAAATATTAATCATGCTCGCTACAACTACATTGCATCCGGACACGAGTATTCCGCTGTGCCGCTGATCAGCTGTGTCTGCTATTTGGATTTTTGTCTCTGCTATAGTTTTTAGCTTTTCACTATTACTGTCACTGTGTTGTTGATACTGCCGATGCCGACGGCGGTAATGTTTTATGTCACCATCCCTGTGGTTGCTCTTGCCGCTGTTCCTAGTATTGTTGTTCTTGGTATTGTTGCTGTCGTTGTTGTTATTGCTGCTGCTCTTGTTGATCGTTCTGGATGTGTCGATGTTGTTTTTACGGCTTTTGGTGCGTCGTTGACACTGGCGTGATTGTCGTTGCGGATGCTGCAGGTGTTCCAGATATAAAAATAATAATAATAATAATAATAATAATAATAATAATAATAATAATTATTATTATTATTATTATTATTATTATTATTATTATTATTATTTTTCTCAGCTAAAATTGTGATTGCATTGTTTGTTCAAAATTAAATTATAGCACTTTGCGTTACGACTTGGCATTGATCAAATTATTATTATTATTATTATTATTATTATTATTATTATTATTATTATTATTATTATTATTATTATTATTATTATTATTATTATTAATATTTATTGTTTATTATTGTTATTATTAAGCGGTTGGTGTTTGTATCGTTGCTAAAAGTGTTATTGATAATGTTGTCTGCTGTTGATGTTGTCGTTGTTGTTGCGTTTGCTGCTTTTCCTGCTGCTGCAGTTAGTGTGTGTTGACAAAAGTGATGAAATATGAATGATAAAAAGATTAATAATCTGCTGAATCAACAGATTCCACGAGTTGATGAGAAGCCACATCAACAAACAGCACCAGTCGCAACAACAACAACAGCAACCACAAGTATAACAACAACAACAACAACAACAGAAATAACAACAATAACCACTACAGCAACAATAACAACTACAGCAGCAACAGCCGCGATGGCGTCCGTCTGTCCATTTGTTGCTGTTATTGTTATTGTTGTTGTTGTACTCGTATGTCGCTGTGACAGAGCCTTGTAGAAAGAAATAGAAAGCGAGAGAGAGAGAGAGAGAGCGCGATATGATGATTCCTTCTCATACTTGAGAGGCGGGCGGGCGGCTACAGGAGAGCATCAACTCATCTCGACGACCAAACTCCACATAAAGAGAATAGAGAGAGATAGAGAGAGGGGGAGCGAGCGAGAAGCAACCGGGAGAAGAAGGAAGAAGGGGGATCGAATGTCGCCGACCATTGCGGATCGTGGTACGATCTGCCGCCGCCAGCGGACAACCGCCAATTGACGGCGCTTCTCGACGGGCCGCTCGGCTCGCTAAGCTAAACATCACAACCACACCCCCTCACCCCCACCCCCGTTTTACCCCTTGCCCCACTCCTCTTTCCCCCTGAACGCTTGCCACCGCTAGCAGCAGCAGCAGCAACAACATCAAGCAACCACAGCTACTACAAGTTACGGCTGGCTACAGCGTTTAGTCAGGCGACCAGCCAAGAGCCTAGACGGACAGGCAGAGTCAACTCGTCCACCTCAAATCGTACATTTGTGCATTTTGTACAATTATAACGGATATATGCCAGCGCATAGAGCAAACGCAAAACACACAGACGCATGTATGTAAGTATATATATATATATATACCTCGCAGATTCGGATCCACCACTATCTCTATGAGTGTTGTATGGGACTCCGAATCTGCGAGGACGCTCTTGGGGCTCGGCATCACGAAGAGGAATTTTATGGATCTCACCGTTTTAACTTTGCAAGGAACCTTGAGGATATACCGCTTGCACCGGGTCCATAAGAGCGGGGGCTACCATCAAGCAAGGACACGGACAACTGACTCTTAACTTCACGTGACACCTTTTTACCACCATTTTTATTAAGGCGAGCACTGCCGAGTGTGCAAACGTATTGTAAAAGATTAATAAATCATCACAATATTTCCTATATATATAATCAAATGCATGATGCACACCAAGAGTCATTGGCATAGCCTCAATAGAGCAAGACTCACAAGCCCACTAAATTCCAATCGTCCTATTTGACCCTTGTCAGAGTTACTGTCTTCTTGAAATTACTTTACCTGACCACTTTAACTTGCTGTTGAGGCTGCTCGACTTTGTGCAGCACGAGTGGGCTCGTAAGTTAAGACTGCCCCTAGTTTTTGAGATCAGGGAGTACTGATTTCGTCCAGAATCCCGGGTCGAGCCCGGTGAAAGCGTGTTGGGTGCGTTCGCGTGCGCCTCGCGACCGTAGGAGACACATAGGTTCTGCACAGGTTCGAGCCCCACCGTAGCACGTTTGTATTTATGGGGTCCGTCTTACGAAGCAATGCAAAAACAAACACGTGGACGTTAACTGTTGGCTGAGGATCAGCCCTATGTGCGCATGTGCATCATGCATTCCCGAAACCTCCCAGAAAAAATGAAAAAGATGATAATCTATTCCCGATAAGCATTGCTCAAAGAAAATTCGATCAGCAACAGGGATCGAACCGGCGACACCCCAGTAGATGACAACCATCACTAGCGCACTCGTCCAGCCCTAGACCACGCCGCCACAGATTGGCATACTACAGAGTGCTTACTAGAAGTTTTCACTGTGCTCACCAAGAAGAGCTTTAGAGCGTCTTTTTGACCATGGTTCCTTCTCGACGATAAGGCGTTAGCCCACGTTTTCTCGCCGCATCAGGTGGCGTGCTTCGATGCGGCGCGGATACTGAGAGATATACAGAAATTGGTGGAAATTAAATTAAAATCTCTAAAAAAAAATATTGTGAAATAAAATCTCTATCTGTATTCTATCAAAGAAATTTCAAAATTTTTGCCAGGCCGCGCGTAAATACTGGCAAGTGCATTTTCTAACTGTTTAGCTTCTTATGACCGAATATGTAGAGCAAACGTGTAGGAGGGGTTTTTGTGCATCAAATACTCAAGAAAAGTTTATTTAAACATTGATAATGATAATTATTAATGAATGACTGACTAATAGCGGAGGAATTCGAACAAACATGAGCAAGCCTCAGATATATACAGGCGAGAATGGGCCTTTGCCAGGGATGTCTACATAGTGTGCTTCGTTTATGCTCTACACGAACGTGCTCGAAACCAGGTTGCTACAGAGCGGAGCCAGATTTAGTGTGAGCTTTTAAGAGAACTTCTAAGGGAGACTAAGTAGAGAAAAGATTTTTTTATCCCTGTTTTGTTGTTCGTGAATGAGATTGTGCAGGTATGCTACGTACCAGAAGTCACAGAAACCGGTCTAAGCTCAAAATGGACCCTACCTACACATGTCATCTTTAAATGTGGCGACGATTACTTCACAGAAGACCAGCTAGTGGCAGCCCTATGTTAGGTGGACAATCATTGATGATGACACAACGGAATAGCCTGTTCAAAAGTGTAGATGCTGATTTGATTATATATCTATGATCTACAGACAACCTAACATCCGTTGACAATCATACACCATGGTCTCGAGCAACATTTTGCGGTTGGCAATGTCGTCCTGCTGACTGATAGTCAATATGGAAAGAGCTATGTTTCAAAACGAGACAATACGGAACGGAAAGCTCTACCCCATTTTTACTGCACCAGCGGCAGATGTCGTCGATAGCAGACTGTAGCGCAGTATGCGCTGAGGGAGAGTCCAACGGAGTGTAAATTTGTATTTGTAGGTCGTCAGCGTACAGAAGTTATTTAACACTCGACTTTATGTAAGATTTTATGTATATAACAAATATTGTGTACAGCAGAGGAGAGACGCAGCTTGTTAACAACAGGCCTATCATTGACCCTATCACTAAGGCATTCGTTTGGTCGAAGTATATACCATGAAAGTCTTTGTTGCCGTTTATGTACAAGGCCAGTTGTTAGTCATTTCTAACAGCTGCGTACATGTGGGGCGTCGATGCACAAATCCGTGCTGGAAAATGTCAAAACGAGAATTTGCAGTCATATAATTGATTTTGTATCTGACTAAAGTCATTTTTCAATTATGTTTATTTCACTCAAACTGAGTATTATATACCGTTCAAATGGGTTTCTTCATAACACTTTATGTTCTTCACGCTTCCGACGAGAGAAGTAGTGCAACGATTTTTGATCCAGTTCTGTGCATTTCACTGCTTGCGTGTATTTGGTATATCTCTGTAGGCAGAGCCGGCAGGTGCACAAC
>QVRM01002096.1:25000-32500 GCA_003439945.1 Dermanyssus gallinae
GTGGTAAAAAGGTGTCACGTGAAGTTAAGAATCAGTTGTCCGTGTCCTTGCTTGATGGTAGGCCCCGCTCTTATGGACCCGGTGCGAGCGGTATATCCTCAAGGTTCCTTGCAAAGTTAAATGTATATATATATACATATATATACATACATAAGAACGAGCAAGTTGAAAGGACAGTAGGTGGACTCTGCAGTATGGGTCAGCACAGTGAAAAGGTTGAACCGGTACGCCACCTATCAATCTATCAGATGAACACATGCAGCTAATTCATCCGACGTTCGTCTCGCCTTCTCTGCACGGACTCAGCCTCCGTCCGTACCGGCTTCGTTGTTAACCCCTACTACTACTACTACTACAACTACTTAATCGGGGTGCCTCTATGAAAACGAGGAGGAAGAGAAATGGCGGCATAATGGCGGCGGATCGTGGTACGGGGACGACGTGCCTCTCGTGAGCGTGACCCTGATTGAGTCTTTAGGCTCTCTCCACTCGAATATTGAGGACTGCATATCTTGCCGTCGCGTAAGTTAACGGCGACTGCCGGCTAGAGTTCTCTCTCGGCTAGAGTCGTCGGTCAGCTTCGGCTTCGGCCCGTCAATCGGGGCGGCCACGTAGACGACGGGCGGGGGGCTAGTTTTACCCCGAAGGCGTCAGCCCGAGGGTTTCGATTACTCGCGCGCTGCCGGCCGCCGGGGCCCACCTAACTAACTGTCTAGTCGGCTGTATGCCAGCTTACCAAGCCACCGAAAGGCGGTCGTGTCGTCTGCATCCGTACTGTGCAACGTATCAGCTTGGTGTGCGGCGAGAGCCAGAGAGCTCCACCCCCCCCCCCCGCCCGAGCTCAACAGGAGCCTCCGGGCGGCACTCGCTCCGCGGCTATCCGCTATCATCTGCCGTCTTGCCTTGCACGTTCTACCTTCTTCGTAGTACGAACCTTCTTCGTTTTCGTCCTCTCCTCTCTCGTTACCTTCGTTACCCGCAGCCTGTTCTGCCGGCAGGCAGGTAGTTGACTACCAGCCTCCTCAACTATTTGGAGCGGCGTCCCCCCAGCTCGAGGCGACGTGAGCATTAGTTGATGAAGGTCCTGCGATCACGTCTCTTCTCGCTCGTTCCGTCGGTGGGTGAGAATGGCAAACCAAGAATTGGGACCGAGACGGTCGAACCCTTCGCGGTGGCGGTAGGGCCGGCGTTATAACAGCAACGAAGGGCAAAAGCTTCGTACTCAATGTACCATGTGTGCCATGCGTGAAGCCGGCCAGACTACATGTGATCATCAGATAGGCGGAGCGTGAGCGCAAACGATCCGGCGATCGGGGTCGTGATATCAGAGCGAGGGCATATTGAGCGGAGAAAGACAGATAGAATGTGGAAAAATAAGTGAGGCGGGGGAGAAGGAGGAGAAAGGGCAAGACAGATCATATCGGGACGACCATACGGAGACACATAGACCGAGAAGTGTTTTTAAACTGACTACTGGATACTAAAGCTCATGTACAGGCGCTGCGTTTGATATCAGCAGGTCGCGTAGGTGGGATGAAATACTATTACTACAACTCAATCAAACGCAAAATCCCTTTTTTTCTGAAGAAACGGCCAGAAGGTGAAATCACGAAACAGACGGCCGGTTGGTGATCATCATCGACATTATCATCATCGTCATCATCATCAGCATCATTGTCATCATCATCATCATCATCGAAGGGGCGATTTTGTTACACTGACAGCAGTGAGCTCAGTTTGCTGCCCTAATTGTGTGTAGAAGGAATTGATTCCTGGTAGTCGCGGAGTATCTGGTCCCCAAGTCAGCCGGTCCCCTGTGACAAAAACTTAACTAGTAGTTTAGCTTCGTGCGCGCGTTCTGCGCGTAACTGCCAAGCAACAGTTGTCAGTTTGAGCAGATATCTTAGGTTTGCCTCGCTGCTCGGCTGGCGTGACGCTCCTAATGAGGCCTCTCCGGAGCGCTCCGAAAAGACAAAAAAAAAAGAGGCGTGGGTAGACCTTCGGAGATGCTGCGACATCGCCTAGCAACGCGTTGAGCAGTTTCGAGTGTAGCGCTTAATTAATTGGTCCCTATGCATCTGGCCTGCGGGTCACTGCTATCAGCGCAGAACCGCTAGGCCCGGCGACAGCTTTCGCCGGGATGTGTGGACATAACCACGTCAATGCCATAGGCTTGGTGAAGGGCAGCATCCGCTGCTTAACACGACGTGCTTGGACTGACTAGTTCGTTGTAGCTAAATGCTCAGCGCAACGTTTTCGGCTGTTGAAAACTCGAGCGAAGAAGGCGTTTTCCGCCCCATAGACCATATCGACTCTAGGTCATGGGCATTGTGGGTATAATGCCACAAACAGCATTTGGCTGCTTGTCATAAACAGCCTGGTGCCTTTTGGGGTTCCTCTTATTCGAGGTACGGCACCTCACGAAAGAATTGCATTTGTGGGGGGGGGGGGGGGGGTTGCAGCGATTGTGGACAATCAGACAGCTGTTCACAGACAGCTAAAAGCTTTACATACAGACGCATATGGCTTAGAACGGTCAGTTAGTCATGTTCTCATTTTGAAGGCGAATAAGCTAAACACCTTACTCAGTGGTATAGACGCAGCAAAAAAAGCAAAGAAAGGTCAGTTGGATAGCGTAACATTTATGAAAAATACTTTTATTTTTTTGTAACCAATACAGTACGAAATAATGCTAAAAGACGGGCGTCTTTTAGGAAGAGACTAAAAGAAAATTAAATAGCGACATATGTGCATACATCGTGGCAATACAAAAGTTCTTTGGATCCGCCTCAAATTCCGCCCCCTTTTACCACATTACACTGTGTGACTCCTTTGGGTAGGATTGCGGCCATTTATTTAGAGTTGAAGAGGGGCGGGGACTGGACTTACCTGCATTTTGTATAGCTAATGAATGCAGCAGCAAGGCATTGCTCAATTAGATTCGCAATCAACGAGGAAGAAATAATTTCACCCAAGCAGGATTCAATACTACGCATGGAAATTTTTTGTTAAGATGAGGGAAGCATCCTATCTTATAACGTATTTTTTACTTTTATCTTAAGTGACAATTATTATTAATTAGTCATATAAGTCTGACTTTTTAAAGTCTATCATTACTAGTTCTCAACATGTGTTTTCCGTCCTTTATTTTGCAAGCTTCTGCATATCTGCGACCATTATATATCTTCTGACGGACAGTTGCACCTCGCGAAAAACATCCGACGCCCATCAGTTTCGAGGTAATGCCATACAATTCTGAGCCTGAGGGGGTTAGGAAGAATTAGTGGGTACGTGAGTCGCATACCAATTGCTGTTTGCCTCCGGTGGGATTCTATGTGCATTATGCTTTCCCAAAACCTCTTATATACAAAACGCAAAGCACCTCAATAACCAACAAGAGGGTGACGGACAGGAAGAACGGTCATACAGGAGTGTCTCCTGAAGTCAAACCACATAACCACAAATGCGACGTCGATACTTAACAAAGTCAACTTGTATTTAATGCCTTGCGCGATTTCCTTATGACTGCGCCATTTAAAAAAAACGTCACTAATGCTTCCTTACTTTGAAGGGATTAAACAGAATACCCGGATACTGTCATCTATGCCGAAGGGACATCTGCCTACAGTGAGCACAACAACAGGGAGAGGCACACTAGAGCAAGAAGAAAAAGAGCTGCCCGAGATTTCGTCGAAATGTTCGAATGGAGCACTATTATGATCACAGCCCTTTCGTGACGGCGGTCACGCAACGCTCTGCTCGTTTACTATTGCGAATGACAAGTAGACGACATGGCAGCAATGCTGCTGTTCACGATGGTAATGATATTGACCATGACAAAAACAACAACGACTTCGATAACTCGCCGCTCTTGCAAAACGTTACTTTATGTCAAGTTTTTCTGACCATATTGATTTTCTGCGTCTCAGCTCGTCGTGGCGAACGGTGGTATGACAAATTGCTCCGTCTCAGTTTGCCGCCGATATTCGACTTCTATTATGCTATATATATATATATATATATATATATATATATAGCAGTGATTTGCTCACACACAGATATATATATATATATATATATATATATATATATATATATATATATATATAGCAGTGATTTACTCAAACATATATATTTTTTCCTCACGTCTTAAAGTGGGTCGAAATCAAAATAAACAATAATTAAACTTTAAAAAAAAAAAAATATATATATATATATATATATAGACAGCAGTTCAAGCGTGTACATGTTCTCATCAGTTCTCCCGGACACGTTTAGTGTGACGGCTCGGTTCCTCAACCTCTCTTTTATCTCTCTTTTTTTTCTCTCTCCTTCTCTCAGTCTTTATATCGCTCTATCATATACTCCTATCTATCTATCTATATTTGTCTATCTGCCTATTAGGAACACCTCAATTAGATCCGTAAGCGCGGTTTGCACAACCCTCGGCGAGTGGACTTGAGAGTGGAGAGATCGTAAGTCGCGGCCAGAAGCCGTCGATCGGTCAGCAGAAGAGCACAACGCCGTTGCGTAGAAGTATGGTTTGCCGCTGTCTATATGCCTCAGCTCACTGGCATAATCGCATTGCTGTTGCTTGCTTGTTTGTTGTTGTTACAGTTGCTGTTGTTGTTTACAGGGCGTGTACCATTACTACTGCAAGCAATAATAATAACAAAAATAATAATAATAATAATAATAATAATAATAATAATAATAATAATAATAATAATAATAATAATAATAATAATAATAACAAAAAAGATTCATTAAAGAGCTTGGCGAGCGGATAAAGGAGAACACAGGCGACCGACGAGAGAGCGAGTTCCTGCGGCAGTTGCACTCGCTGGCGGTATGCAGAGGTAACGCTGTCTGCATAATCCGGTCAATGTCTTGAGAGACAGAGACTGCTACCGAGATATTTAATTATATAATAATACATGTTCAGACCTCACAATTGTATGATAAACAATAAACAATAATAAATAATAATAATAATAATAATAATAATAATAATAATAATAATAATAATAATAATAATAATAATAATAATAATAATAATAATAATAATAATAAATAATTAACTGCACAGATTAACTGCACAAGCTCAAGTGAACGCTAAAAGAATCCTCCGAAGAGAGCAAACGTTGGGCGTCCTTATGGCCGACCAAGGCGAGAGAGAGGAAGGTAGTGAGCTATCTGAGAATGAAATGGATGCTGAGGACAACGACCCTGAGTGGAAGCCTGTCCCCACAAGAGCACAGCGAGCCATCCTAACCGCTCAACGAAAAGTAGCGGGTAACCTAGGAAAATCCGCTATCAGCGAGCTCCAACGAGCACATGATAAAACTAACCAAACTGGTTTAGAGGTGTTTTTCGAATGCCAGGATAAACCTGATGCCCTGAAAGGCCTAAGCGTCCTCAAGGCACACGCCGAAGTAAGGAAAACTATCCCCGGTGCTAACGTGCGGATTACTGCCCAAGGCAAACTAGGGATTCGTGCGCCTACAACGGATCAATTAGCATCCGTAAGGACCCTGAATTGCGTTTGCGGATTAAATATACGTGCTCTTTCCGACACGTCGGCTTTCTGGGGACGCATCTCCGGAATAAACCCACAGTTCTCAGACGAAGATCTGCTTGATTGTCTACGCGAACAGGGCGTGAGTGAAGTTCGCAGAGAAAAGTTTGCCGCGGCCGCTACAGGCCCGAGCAAGAACGTCGTTAAGGTGATGAAGCCCTCAAGTAGGGTGCGGCTAAGGTTTGACAAAGAACCAGTGGGTGAAGTGACAATCGCCGACGAATGCTTTAAAGTCACACTTTGCTGCGATTCGCCCTTACAGTGTCTCTCCTGCCATAAGTTTGGTCACAAGGCATCACAATGCACAAAAAGGGAAATCCCTACCTGCAGAAGATGTGCAAGACCCGGCCATCAAATGTGGCAATGCCATGAAAAGGCCCGATGCGCTAATTGTGGTGGTGCTCATGCGGCTAGTGACGGCCGTTGTGGAGTAAAACGAGTTTTCACAGAGGCTGAAAAACAAAAGCTATACGCAAAGGTAGCATCTCGCCTACCCGACCAAGCTGAGGAGTTCCCTCAGATTTCTCTATCGCCAAGTACCAGCACGAACTCTCAATCCACGAGCTTGGAGGTGAAATCGTATGCGGATGCCGCAAGACCTGCCGCTCCACAACCAGTACTAAACAAAAAAGGCGAGGTGGTATGCCACCTTCCTCCACCGCGCCCGCCCAGGGTAGACTCTAATAAGCCAAAACCAAAACAAAGAAGCGCTGAAGAAAGAACAAAAACAGCAGAAAAGAAGCCCGCACAAACAGCTCATCTGATTGATGGCATTATGAAAATTTGGAAGATCTTCAAGAATCTGCTCTCATCATGGCTAAACGAAAATCCATCAATAGCCAAAGTTCTCGAATTTTTGGAGTCGGAACAAGGAAGAGTCTTTTTGATATCCGTTATTGACGGCACCGCTGAGCCCTCTCTACCGCTTGCGACTGAACTGGGCAGCGGAAGTAGTACAACATCTACAAACAAACAATGAGCACACAACCACTTCTCCAAGAAAACCCCCTTCAATCTCAACCACGATCCCAACAACCATACATTTGTGATGTCTGCGGGAAATCTATACAATCAATACGAGGCTTGCGCATGCATAAGACTCGCCTCCATAGAACTAACCCCCAACCATTACCGACCGTACCCCCGTTAAATAACTCTGAAAACCAGGTTGGTAACATCGTGACAACATATGACCCAGACCCACAGACCTTAGTAACACTCTTGGCTCGGGCGCGAAAAGACGCTAAACTAATAAGGATTATACCCAGAGGGGTCAGAGAAGTTTGTTGCGCAGCATACACAGAGGCTTTGGCTAATTTTAACTCAAAGCAAGACAACGCGTCTTGGGTCAGGCTTGTAACGTTGCCGACTCTAATGTTGCGCATCCCGGAGCGAAAAGCCAAAGATACCACACTTTGTCAAATAATTAGAAAAAATCTCGTGGATGCGCAGTGGAAACGACTAGAAAATCTTCTTGCCGAACAATCACGCAGCACCCCCAAAAACTCAGAAAAACAGTACACTGATCGTGACAGAGCCGCTACAGCAGAGCGCAAATTAGCAGAAGGTGATGTAAGATCTGCCGCACGTAGCCTTCTTTCAACCGACTCATTCGCGCCACTCAACAGCCACACAGAGCAGGAATTGAGAGACAAGCATCCTCGTCCTACGGATTCAGTCAGAGAGCGCTTAAACAATTTTCAAGCACCAGTACCAGCGCAAGCATGCCTCGTACCAGAAAAATGTATTACTGACGCCGCCCGGTCTTTTTCCCTAGCATCAGGCCCAGGATTAGACGGTTTACGTCCTCGGCATCTGCTCGATATGCTCGATAGCACAGTACCGTCATCTGGGAGGCTGGTGAAAGAACTTCGTTCTCTTGCTAGTTCAGCCTTGGGTGGTAATTTGCCACATTTCTGCAT
>QVRM01002096.1:37500-150984 GCA_003439945.1 Dermanyssus gallinae
GGACGTTCATTACGGGGTGCGTCGTGCAGATTGAAATGTCTTATAAACATGTTCTGCACCATAAATACACACTCCTTGGGAAAGGAGTTTTATCTTCCCTGGCAAATCAGAGCACACTTGTACCCTTAATCCATGCCGAGAGTTGTACAAAAGAATAGTACGCTAGTAGTTATTTTTGAATATGGCTGTGTGTGTCACATGGGCACATGCTTATGCTCGTCATGATCGTACACTGAGAATCCACTCAAATGTTCCACCTAAACATTTAAAAGGGTGACGCTATTCCCCAGTGGATTCGATTCGAAACACACTCTCCACAACGCAGGAATTTGCAAGCGAACAATTTAATGACAAAAACAAGAACAACAACAACAACAATAGAAACAACGGCAGCAGCAGCAGGAAAAACAACAATAGCAATAACAACAACAATAAGAAAATTCATAGCAAAAAACAGCAACCACTGTCACAGCACTAGCAACAGGAACACAAACAACAGCTGCACTGAATCCTTAGTTATTATCCCTGCTGCTAAATAGCAGCAGGGATAACAACTAGAAAAGCCACAACAGCTGCATAGAGGCATATGCGAATTTATATAGAGGCAAGAACAACAACAACAACAACCAAAAAAAAAAGCAACAACAACAACATATGCAGCAAGGACAACGATTGGAAAGATAGCTCCTGCAACAACAACAACAACAACAACCACGCTGGCAACAACAACATAAAGGCCACCGTTATAGCCTCAACGCGACGGTCACCGCGTAACAACAACAACAACAACACAACCATCTGCCATCGCCGAGAAGCATGGGGAGAGAGAAAAAGAGGTAAGGCCCGATAGAGAGAGGTAGAAAGTTCGAGAGGAAAAAGTAGTAGTAGTAGTAGTAGTAGTCGTTGGAGAGAGAACTATCGTTGATTTGCTTGTTGAATCAGCTCTTGCGTTTTTCACGCCTCCTTTTTGGCGTCTGGCCCTGTTTCTGAGGTGGTCGGTGCTCCTGGCGATGCTGCTGCATCTGATCTAGCGTAGGCAAGGAACGCCTCAGACCTCTTTTCTGATTGGATTTTTCTGATCTATTTAGAGCCCGGTAATAAAATCCGGGCAGAGCCGTCTTAATCGCCTTCCATAGAAGCAACGTCTGAAGGGGTTTGGTGGAAGGGATCAAGCTGATCAACAGTAGGCGTTTAAATAATGACATTAGTAATGACTCTCGCTCTGTAGCGGGATCTCAGGAGACGCGATCCGTTTTTGTGATAACCCTCGCACAAGGACTGTTAGGGAAACCCTTGACATCTTAACATGTCCGGCCCTTGGTGCATTGAAGATATGCTTCAGGTTAAGTTCCAAGCCCGTAGGCGACGGAGGATAGGCTAGAATGATAGCCCTCGCATATGCACATTTCGTGACTTACTTACCTTCAGTGCCTTTCCTAAAGACTTTCAACCGAACTACCATTGTGCCAATCTATAAATCCAAAAGCGATAAATCTGCGTTTTATAGTTAACGTCACATTCCCGTATAATACGCGTTTTTTTTCTTATATATTTGAGCGCTGCGTCAATTCCCAACTTTCATCATTTTGTGGGGAAATAGGGCCAGTCTCAATATGGGTTTATGTCCGGGAATAACGTAGTTGTTGCCGATACTTCGTTAAGAATAAGTTTGTCTCATTCGAGTAAATGTTTTGGGGCTCACTCTGAGCGGAAATCTAGACTGGCCGATAATACTCGGTGTTTCTCAGTCATTGCAGCTCTCTCTCTCTCTAGGTGTACAAGCATTGGACTCCATCGCGCTGTTATGGCGCGATTCAAACGATTCGCTTGCAACAGCTTTTTATTATACGGGTGGTCCGTCTTATGCGTTCGTCAAGGCTGTTGTTGTAAAGGGACAGACTTCGTCTAGTCACCGTCTGAGTCATTTCCCGGTTAGCTACCCGGCCCAAAATATCTACTACAGCACATTGAATTTGCTGGGTTCCGCGCGCTCTTTCCTTACCGTATAATAAGCTCATTTGGAACACGATACCGACAGTCAGACGTGAGGCAAAACACACTGCGCGATTTTTGTTGATTCTTTACAGAACCTATTTTGTGTCATGTCGTTCGAGTCACCGGTAGTGTGTACACCTTTGATAATTGGTTGCCACTTAGACGTGAGGCTCCCGTTCTACCGATGCGGTATCCTATGTGTTTGTGTTAAATTCTGTTCTATTCATCCCGTTCTAGTATACTTTCTCTCTATCTCTCTGCAACACGGGTTTGTTCTTTCCCTTTTTCTCGCTCTATATATATATATATATATATATATATAGAAAATATTGTGATGATTTATTAATCATTTACAATGCGTTTGCACACTCGGCAGTGCTCGCCTTTGTTGTATAATATACGATAAAGTATCAGTCTAGTATATTGGTATATGTACATATATATATATATATATATATATATATATATATATATATATATATATATATATATATATATATATTTGTATAATATACGATAAAGTAACAGTCTAGTATATTGGTATATGTATATATATATATATATATAGCACGTCGCTTTGCCATACGATTTACTCTATTATAAATATACGAATAGTGTTGTATAATGTATGGCAGGACGACATGTCAGGCAATTTGCAAATTGGGTTAACATTACTAAATTGGATAAATAATGATTATTTTTTCGCAGCTGTCTATTGTCTGCCAATCGCTCCCGTCCCTTCCGCTATAACTGTTATTGATATAATTGTTTTTTTTTTTTATTGTTTCATGCGTTGTTCTTATTCCTTCTATTTGGGTTGCTCTGATGGTCGTTTACAATTGAATTACTGTTACAATACCAAAACATAAAGTTTGTTAACCGGCTAATGACTATGAGGTAGTTCCGACAGTATTGGGCTTTGTGGCCACATTCGTAGTTCATATATGCATACCACGATGTCTACTAAGACTGCGCTGTTGCTATTTTATATATATTTTTTTAATATTCATACGGCTTTACGCCGTATGCTGTTTCTACAATCCGTGTCCGTAACCGAGTTGTTGTTGTTGTTGTTGTTGTTGTCTCCGCTCGTCTAGACGGCACAGTTGACTTGATCTGCTTGCGGGAGCACAGCATTGGCAGAGCTATTGTGATGTATGTAAGCTTTTGATGCTTTGCGGCATCTGAAAGCGTGGTACACGGTTATTTGAACATCCTAATCATAAAGGCGATAAAACGTTGTCGCTAGCCAGCTACACTGGTAGCTGATATCCTTTTATCTGCATCCGTAAATATATGTATCGGATGCACACTAGATTGTCTTCGACCACATTGATGATTGCTAATTGCTGCAACTATAGTAGGCTGATTTAGAACTCCTCGAATCCATGCCACACTAAGGGACTTTCGGGACGCTCGGTGGCTACCTGGCGTCTCATAGGCGAACGCAGCGTTTGAGACGGTGCCCTCAGACTAGTTGTCACGTGAAATTCCCTGTTTAAAAGTGCAGGGGTCCTCTGTTTGGCGTGTCATAGTCAGATCTATACAAGAGGTGCGCGGCAGCCCGATGGAAGGTGGGGGCACCTGTGTTAAGACCAAGCAGTCTATAGCTGCCAACCATTCGAGGACGCGTTCCCTCCGGTTGGTAGCGATTGAGCCCCACGCGTTGGCAAGGGCATTATCATTTCCTGGTATAGTTAGAAGTATGCCACTTTGGTTTAGGGGCTCGCTGACCAGCAGCACGTCTGCCTTGGATCAGTTGCTGACCTTTCTAAACATCCCATGGGCAGCTCTACTCCGGTTGCAGTTTGGCTGTAGGGCTTTAAGAGCATGCGTTATTTCTTATTACAGAAAATGACTATATTAGAAAATTGTTATTATTAAAAAAGACTGAGTGTTGAAGGACTCAGAGGCCCGGGGCCCTAGAAGAAGTAGTCTTCATGCTCTATTCCGGCGCCTCTGGATCACCAAGGTGAAGTCTTCGTCATCCACCGTGGCACTGGGGTGGCCCTCAGGAGTGGACCCCGGTTCCCGGTTGTTACCTGAACTTTGGCCATGTAGCAAAGTTGGCTGCGTACCCCTTTTCGCCGCAGTTATTGCAGATCGCGTTGTCGCGCACTTCCGAGGGAGTTGCCCCAGCGCTCTGTATTTATGATGGCGCTTGGATTTGACTTCATCATAGGTACGAGGTGTGTTCAAAAAGTATCGCGTTGTGTTTTTTCAAAAATTATTTATTTATTCATGAATATCTATTTTGTCCCCTTCAAAGTAATCCCCATGAGATATTATACACTTGTGCCAACGGTTTTTCCAATCTTCGAAGCACTTCAAAAAACCATTTTTTTTTTATCTTGTTCAGCTCCTCCTTCGATGCCGTCTTTATCTCGTCAAGCGTAGCGTAACGTCGTCCTTTCATGGGCCTCTTCAGTTTAGGGAACAAGAAAAAATCACAGGGGGCCAGATCTGGGGAATACGGTGGCTGCGGCATCATTAGTGTGTTGTTTTTGGCCAAAAACTCGCGCACAAGCAACGATGTGTGAGCAGGGGCGTTATCGTGGTGCAAAAGCCAATTTTTGTTCTTCCACAAATCCGGGCGTTTCTGGCGGATTGCTTCGTGCAAATTGCGCATAACTTGCAGGTAATATTCCTTATTGACCGTTCTACCCTGTGGCAAGAACTCATGATGCACCACGCCCCTGCAATCGAAGAAAACTGTCAGCAAAACTTTCACATTCGACCGAACTTGGCGCGCTTTTTTCGGTCTTGGTTCGTGCGGCAGCTTCCATTGAGATGATTGAGCTTTGGTTTCCACGTCATAACCATAAACCCACGATTCGTCACCAGTTATGACCCTCTGGAGCAAATTTGGGTCGTCGCGGACAGAGTCCAACATCTCATTAGCAATGTTCATGCGATGCTGTTTTTGGTCGCAATTGAGCAATTTTGGTACGAATTTCGCGGCGACCCGTCTCATGCCCAAATCATTGATAAAATCGAATGGCACGAGCCAATCGATATGTTTAGGTCCTCAGCAACTTCTCTAACGGTGATTCGACGATTGGCCAATACCATTTTCTCCACTTCATTAATTTTTTCGTCTGTTGTTGAAGTGCTCGGGCGTCCGGCACGCTCTTCGTCGTTCACATCTTCTCGGCCTTCTGAGAACATTTTGTACCACCGATAAACGTTGCTTCGGTCCAAGGTAGCTTCTCCGTATGCCACAGTCAACATTCGGAATGCATCCGCGCACTTAATTTCGTTTTTCACACAAAATTTGATACAGGTTCTTTGATCCATTTTTTTGAATAGGTAAAAATCGAAGACGATCCAAAACACGTGCAAGCAAAGCAGCTGTCAACAATTAAGTGAACATTCAAAATGGCCGAGCTTGTCGGCATAAGTGAGAGACATGAGTACCAACATAACGCCACAAAAAATCGAAATTCGAATATACGTAACCCGCGAAAATTCAATTCCGCTGTTGACGTGTAGGTTTTGCTGTCTTTTTTTGAAAGAAGTCGTTTCTGGAGATGCTCATTTTTACGCTATCTGAAGCTTTCCTTTGCGTCAGGTGACTGCAAGGTCCTGTCCTTGGTCCAGGCAATCGAACGAAGTTATCCAACTCTCTTCTGCTCCTCTGGCTAGTCATATGGTAGGGAAGAGGTCCAAGGTTCCTTGAGCCCGCAAATAACTTGGCCATTGTTGACGCTTGTTGCAGGGGGTTTTTGCCCCGGATTAGCACTGCGTCTTCCTTTTAGCTGGAGCGCCACCAAGATCATAGTGGTAACTCGCCATCGTTCTCTTACGACGGCACAGGGCTACGCCTGTGCCTCTTATTCCCGGGTTTCCCGGCAATCCCCTAGAAGTGGCAGACCATGATTTCACAACCCGATTGTCGGGGAGGGGGGGCGGGGGTAATCTCCCTAGCCACTGGGATCCAAAGGGGTCTCTTTAGAATGCTAACCCCGAGGTGTGTTACCCCTATGTAGGCAGCTGATAGTTAATAACACTAACTTGACTATCCTGGCCGCTGCGTCGCCAATAGTCGTCATGGAATCGGTTGAGAGTTGCGATGCATCGCCAGCGCATATGCTGCCCATGATTTTCGGCGGCACACGTAACATATTTGTTGGTCCGGGTGTGTTTTTAAAGTACGTGACTATAAAATTGATGGGAAGCAACTGCTGGGATTTAAACCCGAACCGGTCTTGGCTCGGCGGGTTTTAGAGTCAGCAGTGTTGCGCCGTCTGCACCCGCTACTTCATCACGCGGGTGGCCTAGGACGCATCTAACGAGTGTCGGCTGGGAGGGCGTGTGTACAGCATTAGCATTGTCTAGGACGACCCGTCGCAGCCAAAGCAACGCCAACTAGAGCAGCCAAATAAGGCGTGTTGTCGTTTATGCTAGTGAGAGGCGCGGCTAGAAATGGTAAATTGTAAAAACAGAAGTCGCAGTACAAATCAGTACACAGCTTTGCAGTACACAGCTCAATAGACCGTAACAGGAGGAAAGCAGAACACGCCAAACGACATTGTCACTAGGAGCACCAGTATCTTCACTACCACCCCAGTACTCCCCCAACAACCCCAAAATTCATCGGGGCTACCACAGCTACCGCTACCACGATCACCATTCGCATCACGAGCTCTGGCAACAGCATCACGTGCACTGCAAGAGCGGAGATCACGACTAACCATTAAGAAATCATGGTCTGATGGGTAACAAGATGACACCTACAGCTCCGGATAAGGGCAACCAACAATCTTACATTTAATATAATATGTACGTTTTTTTGGGGACCGTATTCTCCGGACGACAAATTGATTTAAATTTAGTAATTCCTCATTGAGCTTGAAATTCCCATATTGAACTAATTCAAACAACCATTCAAAGCGTTTTGCAGAAAAGACTATCGTCCGTGTCTGCGCGATTCCTTCGTTAGTTCGCTTGGCTTGGTAACTTAGTCGCCAACTCTATCAAGCGTACCTTACTACAGTACTTAAATCCACGTCAGCACGCCTCACTAAAGACCACGAAACGACCCCGGCCAGGTGCGCGGGTCAACATAAATGTCCATTCAACCTCTATCTCTCTCTCAAGGTTAAATTGAGCGTAGGTGATGATGATGTGGTAGGCAGTAGACACAGAAAAAAACAAGAGTACAGATAAGCCCAAGCAGGCTACGAGAGTGCTGAGAAGATCTAGCTGGCCCGGTTGGACTACCGTTGAAAGCTATAACGAGATACGCGGGAAACGTACAGGAATGCTGTGACGGGCAGGGAGAACGAGAAAATGGAAGACCAAAAGAGTCAAAGCAATGGTAAAGTAAATACAGAGGAAGGGACATTTAGATGCTGAGGTTTGTTTTATTCTAGTGCATACACGCGCTTCACCCACAGCTCGTCTATAGTTTTTCTAATCTGCTCTACCGGCTTTTTAAACATTATTATACAGCTAATTATGTAAATATATCATGCCTGGTGTGCGCACGCCGCTAGCAGATACAACGTAGGGAAAATATGAAAGTAACAAGGCAGAAATCTGGAAGCAAGGCCGGGTAGAAAATTGAAGGCTATTTAGGGAAAAATTACATGGGTCGCGAAGAACTAGGTAGCATGCGTTGCTGTTGTTGTCGATTTTTGTCTCCCACATTCAAAACTTGTAACCTACAGTTTTAATGTTCTTATTTAGTAGTTTTATGCTGAAAATGTGCTAATAATGTTTTACACTTTCATCGAAAATAGTGTGATGATTTATTAATCATTTACATTACGTTTGCACACTCGGCAGTGCTCGCTTTAATGAAAATGGTAGTAGAAAGGTGTCACGTGAGGTTAAGAATAAGCTGTCCGTGTCTTTGCTTGATGGTAGTTCCCGTTCTTATAGACCCGGTGCAAGCGGTATATCCTCAAGGTTCCTTGCAACGTTAAGACGGTAAGATCCATAAAATCCCTCTTCGTGACGCCAAGCCCCAAGAGCGTATTCGCAGATTCGGAGTCCCATACACCACTCATAGAGATAGTGATGGATCCGAATCTGCAAGGTTTTTGCGGGTCGGGGAGCGCCGCTCTTAGGAACTCTGTAGATATGTGTAAGATATGACTTTAAGATCGTTAAGCATTTTGAGTTTTTCTGACCCCATTGCATAACAGGATTTTTCTTTAAGAGTTAATATGCTGCATTTACGTACTCAACTCTATTTACAGTGCTAACCGCATGTAATTTTCTAACACAGAGGCACGATTATACATATAGAGTTATTATCACTAGTATTAATTAATTTCATAGTACACATTTATTGTGCGTGAATGAATTCACATATTGATGTAGTGCCGCTGCCGGGTAAAAGTAGAGTAGAAATGATCTAATAAACCCTCTAATAAAATTCTAATAAAATTCTAAAAAAATCTAATAAAATTACGCGCACTGATTTGGTTGGCTTCCTGAGCAATTCGTACGGAGCTCTATCAATTATATGGTTGGAGTTGACCACATAAAAGTGATGCAAAAAATTATATCTGCACCTGTATCGGCGCTGTATGTGAGTGTACTTGTACATAACAGCTAACTTTACCTGAGTTAAGATCTGTATGTAGGTCGACGTTTTATATTAGTTATTGGTCCTAGCCCAATACGAAACGGCTGTGGCTTTTTATTTCATCCGCCCAGCCGAAGACATTTCCAGGGTACTCGGCAGTTGGTCCGTCTTGTTCATCAACTCCGATCAACGTTTGAGCAAAACATTGCATCTATTTTCCCTCCGTTGATTTATGGTGACTTGTGCACACTACACATGAGGTTAATTTTCTGTTTAAATTCGAACTTGCTTTTACAAACGTCTGCACAGCTTTTTTGGTGGAGCATTAGCTTGGATAGACACCAACAGAACATACATTTGATTGTTTTTTCTACACACAGTTATATACATGGGTTTATATATATATATATATATATATATATATATATATATATATATATATATATATATATATCAATACTCCAGCAGATTGCTAACCATTTTGGGTTTTGGGTATTGTATCATATACGCGGGCCACTTTGCAAGGCTTTTCTCGCCTCGTGACTTCCAACTTTTTTTTAAATACAAACAGAATATTTTAAAAATTTCAAAAAGCACCGCTGGATAAAGTGTACTGAGTTCCGAAAAAAATCATTAGAAATGTTTTATTGATTCATGTTTCTTATTACTTTTTTTTTTAACTAACTTGCCGACTGGTTCAGTGCTATATGTTATATAATACAATCATATTTGTTGAACACGCCCTGGTAAAATTTTTCATCGAATAATCTTAGCTTTACGTATTAACTCGTACACCTGTTCTCTCTACGCTGGGCTCAATCATACTTTTTGGCGTTACAGGTTCCTATACGTACAACCACTGATTAACGGCCTGCTTTTGGTTATATTTGCGGTAATAGTCGCATTCGTTTAGAATTGCGCATATTGTTAGTATGATTACTGTTACGCTACCATTACTATTTTATCTACGTAAAGCCAAAGCCAATCACGTTTACAGTTACTGTCTCTATATTACAGCTCCCTATGCCTCCACGCAAGCCTATTTTTTTACTGTACGTATCTTCCTTGTTTGGTCCTTGTATACGCTAGGACAAGGAAAAAGACAAAAAGCAACCGTAGTAGAATGTGTTTATTTCAGCAACAACAAAAAACAACACAAAAATGCAGTGATTACAAAAACATCAACGACGACAATCATCATGACGCAATAACATCAATAGAACAGCGATAAGAACAAGAGCCACAACAACAACAACAACAGCAACGGCAGCAATAACAACAGCGACAACAACAACACCACCAAAAACAACAACAGCAACAACAACAACAACAACGGCAGCAACAACCCCAACAGCAACGAGAACGGCATACATCGTTGAGCCGTCATATTTCCATTTGAGCACTCGGTTTTCTTCACTTCGGCAAAGGAAGCTTACAGCGCCCGAACGAGTTCGCATTTCGGGCGAATGCTCGCCCCAAGCACGGTTTCTCTGCTTGACACACGACCGCTATAGAGGGAGACCGCGAGGCCAGGGCAGCATAGATAAGATCGTAAGTTTACGATCAACAGAATCTGATTATGTTGCTAGGGTTCTGCGTGTGTGTGGGGGGGGGGTTTGTTCGTTTTCCGTTTTTCGTCGCCTTGTCTCCACCGTCACCTACGGGCCTTGTCGTCATTGTCGTCGTTGTGGTACGCCCCGACCCGCCTCGGCCCGGCCCGCCAGCCCGACCCTCCTTCTACATATGTTCACTGTGTTGTCTACAACCTCATCCGGACTGAACACGAACTGTGAACAAACCTTTGATAGCTTCCCTCCGCTCTCATCTCAGCGCGTGCCGCTCCGGCCGGATCGCCCTGATCATTTTGTCATGGTCAGTGGCGTCAGTGGCTCCGAACTGCGCCCGCCTGTGCCGCCCGTTTGGCCGCGCCGGTCACCCGTCGCCTGTCTGGCTCTAGCGCGCAACTTCAGTACAGCGACTTCGGCGAACTCCGCATGTCCCTTTCTGCATATCCCTTTCATCTTTTTATATATATATATATATATATATATATATATATATATATATATATATATATATATATATATATACACGTATATATATATATATATATATATATATATATATACACGTATATATATATATATATATATATACATGTATATCTAAACGGCCGGATCTACTCGATCTCGGAGTCTCGTTCTTTAGTCTGTCACCTTTCCTTTTGGCTATCGTCCATGTCCGCGTTTGTTCTCTTGAACACACGACGCGACCGCTGCTGCTGCCGCCTCCTCCACCGCCACCACCATCACAACAACAACAACTACAACAACAACACACCGTGTCCACTGCGACTTTTGGGTGGCCACTTCTCAGTTCAGCTTATCGGCTTCCGCGCTTCCATTCAATTGGCCCGGATACTCGTGTACTATTTTTCAGCTTTTCCTCTTTCTCTCCCCCTCCGTCTCTCTCTCTCTTTCGCTCTCTCTCTCCTTTGTCGAAGACGCTCGCTATGAGCTAAGACCTCGATCCTTTTCTTTTTTGTTTTGTTGTGCTTTTGTCCCCTGTGTTTCTGCCGTATATCAGTTTCACGTTTCGCCCCCTGGATATCTCTCTCTCTCTCGCTCTATATCTTACCTTCGCGGTTTCACTCTCTCTCTCACTCTGTGTCCTTACCGTTGTTCGCGCCTTTCTGCACGCCTTACTACGTTTGCCCTCCTTGGTGTATGCCGGCTGTTCGCGCGTGCTCTTTTGAAGAGCTCATCGTCTTCCTTCTGCTGCTCTGATCGGTCTGGCCGTTCGCACGATTTTAATCTCCTTTTCAACAAGTGAGTGCATCTCTTTGTCATGCATCCCTCCCCTTCTCTCTCTCTCTCTCTCTCTCTCTATATATATATATATATGTATAAAGATAGAAGTCTTTTTATTCAACGTTTGTAAGTACCAACACAATATAAACAATTTGAGATGTTCGTGCCAGTAGTCCTACTGCTAGTAGTGAGGTGGCATACATCTATACAAACTAAACACGTACATACGAACGCACGTGCGTGCATACATACATACATACACACGAAACGTATATACATATCAATACAGATATGTACAGTAGAACATTCGTTTCCGAGCAGCAGCTTGCCATCTTGTCGTCGTCGTCGTTCGGCCTACAGAACAACAGCCAGCGTCGACGACCTGAGGCGACTGCGAGTTACGTATGCTCGTATGCATACACACACACGATGCGCGATCATGAAGACACACTCGTACTGTCAACGACAAACGCAAACGACACTAGAATAGACATCTGTATGCGTATAGACGCGACGTATTCACACGTAGATCTATACATGCACACGTATATACGTAGCCATAGACATACGTCGCCACACACACACATACATACACAGAGAGAGAGAGAGAGATCTATCCATCCTCGTATGGGTACATGAACGACGGCACGGGGAAATGGTCAGCTTTCGAAACGTCGCCATTCTGCTACTTTTTTTTGCGTGAGGTTCGGGAAAAAATGCTTTATGCACACCCGGCGTTGATGTGGAGGAGCGCGTGGGTAGTGTGCGACTCCGCGGTAGTATGGAGTAACCCACTAGAACCCCTAATCCTCACGTTTACCCCCCCCCCCCCCCCCCCCAGGGTTCGGTACCGTTTGTACAGTTCTTCGAGGGCCATTCTAGACCCAAGGAACACTAACAACGTCAAGCTTCCCAAGCCGCCCGCCCCTGCACTCTCTTCCTCTTCTTCAATCTCGGATTACTGCGTACTGTATGTTTGTGTGTTTCAATGTGGACGGGTTTGATTCCCTGCTCAAACCCGTCCGCATTGTTGTCTACAGTGTTGAAGTAGTATTAAAGAATGGTTCCAGCTCCTCGCCTCTTCCTGAGACCATTTAGGTGAGAGGTTTTTAGTGGGTACTATGCCAACGACATCGGCATCGAGTCCTACACTACCCGCTTTGGTTGTGCGTAAAAGCATTGTTCCCTTTCACAAAAAAAAAATGTAGACGGGTTTGATTCCCTGCTGCTCTCGTTGTCATTACCTGGCTTGATTGTCTGCGTTTATTTTTACGTCTCTCTCAAGACCCTAGAAACTTTACCACTGGCGTTGCGTCATCCCCTGAAGGTAGCAATACAACGTAGTAAGGAAAACGCGTCTTATAAAGTTAATGAGAGCATAGCGCATATATATATATATATATATATATATATATATATATATATATATATATATATGCACTTATTTCAAAGTTTGGAGAAACTCGGCAAGATACTATTTTTCACAGCGGAAGGAGGGGGCGAAAACATCTTGTTTAGGTATGAAGATGAAATTTAGAAAATAAGGTTCCCTGCTATTTTTCTCCTACATAGTTGTGCAAAATCTACGTATGCGGTAGAACCAGTTAACGCATGAAGGAGCCGATCATACCGGCACGTTCGGCGGATGCGGAAAATGCTGCATA
This sequence comes from Dermanyssus gallinae, assembly GCA_003439945.1. NCBI lineage: Eukaryota > Metazoa > Arthropoda > Arachnida > Mesostigmata > Dermanyssidae > Dermanyssus > Dermanyssus gallinae. The sequence continues at coordinate 50,508 of QVRM01002096.1, forward strand.
ATTTAATGACACTAGACGCAAACTAGCAAAAGGCGAACAGCCAGGTTAAGGAAAGCCATGAAACGTTCATATTTCACGTGCAGAACTGTAAAATTTTGCCATTACGACCAAAAATGTATGCTCGAAAGACTATTCACAGACAATAGCAAATGCAATGCCCATAATTTTCGCACGGAAGTGATGGCGCTGCGTCCCGTAGTTGCCGAGTAACTTAGCTGTTTCGACAACCATAGTTTTTTATGTTTTACGTCGATGTTTTCACGGTCAGAACCGTAAATTGAGCCAATACGTTTCCGCCCCCCCCCCCTTTCCACTGGGAAAAAATATGTTCTTGCCCGCTAAGCTTCAATATATGTATCTAACTTTTCTCAAACACCCTATGCGAGTATGCAGGCCTTGGCTTTGGATATGGTTGTCGAAAAAGGTTAGTTATTTGGCAACTACGTAACGTAGTTCCACCACTTCAGTACAAAAATGGGAGGCATTAAATTTGCTATTGCCTTGACAATAGTCTTTTAGGCGGGAATTTTTGGCTGTAATGGCAAAATTTTACGGTTCTGCACGTGAAAGCATCAACGTGAGACGTAACCACATTCCGACTTTTTATGACTTTGCTTAATCTGGCTATTCGTCCATCTAGCTCGAACAGTTACCTTTTCCTGCTGTCACCGCTTCACGCATGCGTGTATTCATATACCTAACCATTTGATCGTATCCCTAATTACTACTACTTTTGCATAAGCAGCTCGTATGATACGTAGTTAACTGAAGATTTTTACGTATCGTTATATATACTATAACAGTTGTTGATAATACTATATAACTTTAGGTGATAGGGCAATATCAGTGCTTACAGTCAACGGCTAGGCTCTTGTTGTCAAAGGACCGTCATACTCACAAATAGATACCGTTACTTTGCTTGTCGGATTAGTTTTAGCTGCCCGTGTGTGCGTTGTTCAGTGCTCGTCTTGCGGCTAGACTTTACGACTGCGGCATTTTGGTAGAAGTTATATAATAAATATAAATATAAAATAAATATAAATATAAATATAAATATAAATTAAATATAAATTAATATAAATATAAATATAAATATAAATATAAATATAATATAAATATAATAAATATAATATAAATAAATATAAATATAATATAAATATAAATATAAAATATAAATATAAATATTAAATATAACCATATAAATAAAATTAAATATAAATATAAATCATAAATATAAATCTAATACAATATAACAATATCAAATATAAAGTTAACACGTTTCACTCACTCACAGGATTGTAATATAAATTTGATTAATAAAATTAATATACTGAAAATATATATATATATATATATATATATATTATATATATATACATATAATATATATTAATATATATATATAGATATATATATATACAGGTAGTTCAATAAGTTCTTAGAATGAGCTTTTTAGAATTCGAATTTTGGCACGCTTTCACCTGCTAATAGGAACTGCAAACTTTTCGACTGCTAGCACTCAATATATTATGGTGATTGGCCGTTGCGATTTCGTTTGATAGCTTTTCCCGTGCAACGTATCGGCGTTTAAAAATGGAGAAAAAAGAGTTTCGAGTGGTTATCAAGCATTTTTATTTCAAAGGTTGGAATGCGACCCAAGTAAAAATTGAGTTAGACGAGACGTACAGTGACTCTGCGCCATGTTTTGCCACTGTTTCCAACTGGATTAATGTGTTAAAAAGAGGTCGCAGGAGCACCGAGGATGAACTACGTCCAGGAGGCCAAAAAACGGCAACTGATGAGGAAAACGTAGAGAAAGTGCAAAAAATTATTGGCACAGATAAGCGAATGAACATTAAGGAAATAGCGGAGGCATTAGGGATTAGTTTAGGCAGTGTGCATTTTATCCTACACGAAAACTTGAAGATGAAAGAGCTTAGAGCAAAATGGCTGCCGCATTTGCTCAACCAAGGCCAAAAAGACGCTCGGTGCAGATTTGGTGCAGATTCATGACCGTCGATGAAAGCCGGGTTCATCACTACACTCCCGAGACCCAAGAAGCATCTTGCCAATGGTGTGCACCTGATGAAGGACCTCCGAAGAGGGTGCGGACAACGGCATTGACCGGAAAGGTGATGGCTACAGTTTTTTAAGACCAACGTAGAATAATGCTGGTCGACTACCTTGAGAGCTGTAAAACGATCACAGGAGAATATTATGCAAGACTGTTGGACTGCCGTTAGCAAGAACTCATCGTGAAACGGTCTGCTTTGCAGAAGAAGGTTGTCCCGTTTCACCAGGGCAATGCTCCTGCACACAAGTCCCGGCAAGCATCGGCAAAACTGGCCCAACTGAGGTTCGAACTTATTGAACAACCCTCCTATTCTTTAGACCTGGCCCCCTCTGATTATTTCCTCTTCGGACATTTGAAGAATAGTCTCGGTGGAAAGCGTTTTTCCTGCAATGAAGAGGTTAAGGCTGCTGTCAATGCCTATTTTCAGTCTAACGACGCGGAATTCTACTCAAGAGGTATGAAAGCTCTGAAATCTCGGTGGGAAAAGTGTATTGAGCTTCTCGGGGAGTATATCGAATAAGAAAAATTTAAAAACATGATTTGGAAAATTTTCGGTTTTTATTCTAAGAACTTATTGAACTACCTGTATATATATATATATATATATATATATATATATATATATATATATATATATATATATATATATATATACAGGTAGTTCAATAAGTTCTTAGAATGAAAACCAAGAATTTTCCAAATCATGTTTTTAAATTCATCTTATTCGATATACTCCCCGAGATGCTCAATACACTTTTCCCACCAAGATTTCAGAGCTTTTATACCTCTTAAGTAGAATTCCGCGTCTTTAGACTAAAAATAGGCATTGACAGCAGCCTTAACCTCTTCATTGCTGAAAAAACGCTTGCCACCGAGACTATTCTTCAAATGTCCGAAGAGGAAATAATCAGAGGGGGGCAGGTCTGGAGAATAGGAAGGTTGTTCAATAAGTTCGAACCTCAGTTGGGCCAGTTTTGCCAATGCTTGCCGGGACTTGTGTGCAGGAGCATTGTCCTGGTGAAACAGAACAACCTTCTTCTGCAAAGCGGGCCGTTTCACGATGAGTTCTTGCTAAAGGCAGTCTAACAGTCTTGCCTAATATTCTCCTGTGATCGTTTTACCGCTCCCAAGGTAGTCGACCAGCATTATTCTACGTTGGTCTTAAAAAACTGTAGCCATCACCTTTCCGGTCAATGCCGTTGTCCGCACCCTCTCCGGAGGTCCTTCATCAGGTGCACACCATTGGCAATATGCTTCTTGGGTCTCGGGAGTGTAGTGATGGACCCAGCTTTCATCGACGGTCATGAATCTGCGCCAAAAATACGACGGATTGTTCGACATCTTGGCCAAATTTCGCTGTGAAGCGAAAACAGGCGCGTTTTTTGGCCTTGGTTGAGCAAATGCGGCAGCCATTTTTCTCTGAGCTCTTTCATCTTCAAGTTTTCGTGCAGGATGAAATGCACTCTACCCAAACTGATCCCCAAGGCCTCCGCTATCTCCCTAATGTTCACTCGCTTATCTGCGGCAACGATTTTCCGCACTTTTTCCACGTTTTCCTCATCAGTTGCCGTTTTTGGGCGTCCTGAACGTAGTTCATCCTCGGTGCTCCTGCGACATCTTTTTAACTCATTAATCCAGTTGGAAACAGTGGCAAAACATGGCGCAGAGTCACCGTACACCTCGTCTAACTCAGTTTTCACTTGGGTCGCATTCCAACCTTTGAAATAAAATGCTTGATAACCACTCGAAACTCTTTTTTCTCCATTTTTCAAAATCACGCCGATACGTTGCACGGGAAAAGCGATCAAACGAAATCGCAACGGCCAATCACCATAATATTTTGACTGCCGGCAGTCGAAAAGTTGCAGTTCCTAATAGCGGTGGAAGCGCGCCAAAATTCGAATTCTAAAAAGCTCATTCTAAAAACTTATTGAACTACCTGTATATATATATCCTCCTCAGGGGTGCTTAAGGCGGCAGCATATGCGGACATCATAAGATGTTCGCAGTGTTACAGGATTTTTTCAAAAGTCTTAGTGGCAACATGGCCACTCTCAGTGATATGGTGTATCATCCGGTCTCAATGGACATTGCTCAAACAAACAAAAATCGATAAAACCGGGGATCGAACCGGTAGATGACAACCATATTTAGCGCATTTTGTATGTCTTAGACCACGATGTATGTCTTAGACCACGATGTCATATATATATATATATATATATATCCTCCTCAGGGGTGCTTAAGGCGGCAGCATATGCGGACATCATAAGATGTTCGCAGTGTTACAGGATTTTTCAAAAGTCTTAGTGGCAGCATGGCCACTCTCAGTGATATGGTGTATCATCCGGTCTCAATGGACATTGCTCAAACAAACAAAAATCGATAAAACCGGGGATCGAACCGGTAGATGACAACCATATTTAGCGCATTTTGTATGTCTTAGACCACGATGTCATATATATATATATATATATATATATATATATATATTTAAAAGATTGTGATGATTTATTAATCATTTACAATACGCTTGCACACTCGGCAGTGCTCGCCTATATATTATTATTAGCAGCGGCAGCTGGATCGAGATAGCCGCTGACGCCTCGTTTAGCGAACCTGCAACAGTGAATTCACCGTCTGTAAATGTAGCTGGTGAAAGTCGTTACGAGTAACTAACAGCAAACCAGTGAATACTTGGTAGGTTAACTAGACGATCCCGCAACATATGTCACATTTGTGCGCATTTCTTGTGTGTGTGGAATCCTCCGTAATACTTATCCGTTTCAGCAGATGACGATAAGCGGCACAATCAACATCAACAACAACAGCAGCGTCCTCAACTATAACAGTCCACTACACAACAACCATGGTATCAATAGCAGCAGCAGCAACAACAACAACAAGAACAATAACAGCAACAACAACAACAATAACAGCAACAACATCTAGCACAAGCATCACTGGCATAAGTCGTCTTGTTGACGCGTTGCAGCGGGCTGAGAGCGTACCTCAGGCGTCTCTTCTGAACGCCCCCGCGTCGAACGCGTCATTACAGACATCAACCAGGGATCGGGCCGGACCTGTGCCCCGTCGAGGGGGAAGAGACTTACGGTGATGGAAGACAGACAGACAGACAGACGGACGGAGAGGGATAAATAGGGGGAGCTACGAAAACCGAGCGTATCGTTCTGGGGTCTGGCGTCGCCCCCCCCCCCCCCCCCCGCGCCCCCCAGAAGAATGTGAGGCTGTGACTCGGCGACGACGATGACGACGACAAAAACATTAGCATTTGGTGCTATGATTCTCATCGTCGTCGGCGTCGGCAGTGGCAGCAGCGATCCAAAGTCGTCCGTCGAGACCGACAAGTGTAGCAGTCAGCCTGAAGCGCGTCCAAATAACCATGGTGCTGTCGCGCCATTCCCTATACGAAAAAAAAAGTTGCCGTCACCGCCTGAAGTTCAAATGAGCCCATGAAACATTCAGTATTTTGGATTGTGTTTGAGATTTATATATATGTATATATATATATATATATATATGGTCTTAAATAATATCACGTAAATCCTTGAGAGTCACAGCAAGCTGGAGAAATTAAATCGCTGAAATACTTTTAAAGATAGGATAGAAGATAGACGATTTCTATTTCCTCGTCCATCGAACGCGCCCCACGTAAAAGTACTTCTTAAACCTTGAAAACGTTCGAACCTTTCAGCTTCTTGAACTATATGCGTTTTGCGTAGCGGCATGGCGGCGGTGGCCATTACGTCAAGGCTTTTCAAGGGCGAGGGGTAATCTAGGCATATTCGAGCCCAATCGTCGTTAGGCCTCGTTGTTCAGCTGGTTAGAAAACCTACTTTATGTCATGACTTCGTCTTCTTTGACCTACCTCTGGTATTTGGTCTCTTCCTTAGACTACTTTTAGTCAGATTCACGGTCTTTCTTAGCAAACTTATAAGGGCGCTTTTTCTACAAAGACGAATGCAGCAAAGCGCCAAAGCAATGCGTCAACCATACCCAACACAACCAACAATCGAGAAAGATCTTCACAGTATTTGATCCTGCGTTCGCCCGCTGTTTCTGGTCGCCATGGCAACACCGCGTATTGAAAGCGGTTGGTCGCCAAAACGATAGCCGCAGTTGTCAACTGCAGCAACAAGCATTTGCTTTAAAATCAAACGTTGAACGTTCAGTGGACTGGCAATTAGCGTTGACGATACACGATGAAGCGCAGAGTGGCTTTAGACGAACACGACATTATTCGGTCTGCTTCTTAAGCGGCATGTTGGTCATGTCTTTCAATGGTAATCGAGAGTTACGGAAGGCGTAATGTGAGAAGTCTGTTTTTTTTTCTGGTACCCATACAACAGTAAAACATATTTCGGCGCGTTCAAGTGTGGCCTGCGAGAGGCGACCAGCGAAACGTGTGCATACTTCTGTAGTGGATGGTAGTTTCACTCTACAGCTGTTTTTTCCCCCTTTTTTTTCCGTAATGCTAATGCCCGTGTACGGTTGTTTCATGTCATGGCTATTTTTTAATCCACTCCGGCATTTACCTTGTTTAGATTGGAAACCATGCAAACCAATTTAAGAGTGACCGGTCTGGGTCTCGAACCGAGTCCTTCCGAATGCAAGGCGAATACTTTGCCACTAAGCCACCTTGCGGTTTACAAGGTTGTAGTCACGTCAGGAAACAAGTTGACGGTGTTCGTTGCCGCAGTCGTAATTTTTCACTTAAGTTTGATTGGGAATGGTCGGCAATGTGTCCTATGTGTTGCACACAAGTCATAGGCTAAGTAAGCAGTTAGCATTGATAGAGCGATCTGGGAAATGAAATGCTTTCGTATGAATTGACGGGGAAAGTGAAATTGCTGCCTGACAACCAATATCTTCCTCAGCAATGCCTTTACACTGAGACGCCCTCTAAAAATAAGGATCTTCTACAAACTCACGTATACTCACAACACTGCCGCTGCTATCCCGGACGGTAAGTTAGACAAATATAACCATGCTTTCGCGCATTTATTCCCCTGACGAGAATCTCGACTAATCGCTGAACAAAGCGGTTTGGGGGATAAGGGTCGCTTCAAGGTTCTCGGTCATTTGCTCCCGTCTGTTTTTATAGTTGTTTTCACGTTGATTTCGCGAATGCCGCATTACGGTTAATTACAGTAATTACGGAGGTAACAGGAATGGCTAAAACCAAAAAAGTGCACGATTATTCCATTCGTTTAAAATGAGCATATAATTGGAAATACTAGAGCAAAACTACTGTAACGAGTTGTTGCTATACAAAGCATTGCAAACATAATTAAATTCCAGTAAGAGCTAATATTTAAATATTTGCAAAAGTTAACTGGCTCAGAGTCAACCTGGTTTAGAAAATATTAAAGAGTTATGAAAAATTACGTTAATTATCTGAGGTGTGGACGCCGTTCCTTTTTAACAAATAACTGAACTAGTGAAAAAAGACAATTTAAACTTGCTGTTGCCTTTGGCCCTACGGAATTGCTACAATATTGCGAAAACAGCCTCAATTGTCGGTATTTTTTCTAGAACCATAGGACTAATCGTTTAATATTAATCATTTTTTGCCGAACATATAACCAGAGCCACAGACAGCAGACGTCCTACAAGGATCTGTCCTGCCTTAATCGACTCACAACTGGCTCGAGCATTTCCTGCAGGCATTTACTTGTCTGAGGAGAACTAGCGACAAACATTCGGTCTACAACCAACCGCTGCAGTAAACCAATAGCTTACAAAGTGGAGCCCAACCTTGCGGAGTTTAACTCAGAATTCGGTTGAAAGCGGCAATGAGCGAGCTGAATCGACGTTATCCGACGATCAGCACTTTACGCCATGATTCAACTTGCAGTCTATCAGCGGCGAGCTTCCGTGAGTCAATTAAGCAGTAGCGAGTTAGTACTAAGGGTGCATGTACGCAGTAGTACAGGAACCCCCTCTAAGCTAGCCATTCATATCACCACTCGAATACATACAGGAACTCTAAACGATCAGTCAGATTTTTCATCCCCAAGCATCGCTTGTAATAGTGCGCAATATTTGCCAATATGTACACTTTCAAAGTACCTCCCGGTATGTACAGATACGCGCTGGCGAATCGGTGCCTTATGGTTGCTAGTGGCGTTAGATGCGATGCCATTTGCTCATATCGCATGCAATTCTCCTTTCATCAATCCTATCAAGCGAATCTAAATAAAACCGCTATGCCTGCTATGCTGCGCCTCGTAGTTACAAAACGGTTAAGTGGCAGAGTAGTGGTGTCAAGACGCATTCATGCGAAGAAGCAGGAACAGCAGAGCACATATGGTAGTGTGTCTGAAGTTTGATCTTTTGGAGTTTATATATATATATATATATATATATATATATAAATAAATACATACATATATATTAATGGTGCAGTCTACATAGTCCAAGGAACACTTCGTGTTCAGCTGTTGTTGAAATGTTTTTGCTGGCACCCCTTCGTTGTTTGCGGTCGGTCTTCAGTATTGCTGGCTTCGTCGCTACGGTATGATGTTGTTGTTGCTTTTGCTGTGTGTGTGGTCGTTATGGCTGTTACCGCCGTTGTTGTTGCTGTTGTTGCTGTCGTTAGCCGTCGAGCTCTTGTTTTTACTCGGCTTTTTTTTCCCGCTGGCCTGGCGTCTTCGGACTAGACTTCGGTAGCAATGGCCCCATCACTGCATATATGTACCACCACCACCTCCACCCCCATCGCCAGCAGCCGCAGCAGCAGCGGCAGCAGTAGCAGTAGAACCATTGGCACAGTCGCAAAATGAGTACATAGTTTCGTAAGTTTCTTGTTACGGCCTGCTGCTCCGGGAGGTGGGAGGTTTATTTTCACAACAGTCACTCACGAAAATGCATTTTCTTTCTCGGCCACAGTATTATTAACAGATACTGCAGTAACAAGAGCGACCATGACAACGACGACGACTACAACGACAGCAGCAGCAGCAACAACAACAACATCAGCAGCAGGAACCATAGCTACACCACCATCACCACCACCAACAACAACAACAGCAATAACAGCAACACCAACAAAAACAACAACAGCAGCAGCGATAATGTCAACCCTGCCAACCTGCATGATAGCAGCAACAACAACGACAACGATAACAACAACAGCAACAACAACTTGACGATAACTTTTCCCTCTTTGAATATAATTAGACGGCGGCAGTGGAACGACGCCCACTATTCTTCTACATGATTGTTGTGTTTCTTTCCGTCTCTCTCTCTTTCTTTCTTTCGCTTTCTCTTTCTATCTCTCTCTGCTGTCGTCTCCTCCTTTGCTTGTCAATAAAGTATACTACGCCTCTATCTACTACGACTAAGTCTCCGACTTGTTGCACTTTATTGCCCCGTTGTTCATTTTTCTTTTCTGTCTTTGTCTCATTCTCTTTCTCTCTTTCTGTCATTTTTCGTTGTTGAACGTGGCCATTGCTCCTTCATCGTTGGCAGAACAGTTGTGGTGGCAAGAACAACAACGACAACAACAACAACAGCAACACACACACCTGCACGAACAACATGAAAAGCAATAAAAAATGAGAGCAACAACTGCAAAAACAACAGCGACAGCAACAACCGCGAAAACAACAACAACAGCAAAAATAGCTACAATAACAGCGGACAGCAACAACAGCGAAAACAACAACAACAAATTCCTGCCATAGCAACAACGACAACAACAAATTCCTGCCATAGCAACAACGACAACAACAAATTCCTGCCATAGCCACAACGACAACAACAAATTCCTGCCATAGCAACAACGACAACAACAACAACCAATTCTTGCAACACCAACAACGACTACGACGATCTAAACAACAATCCATCTTTGCATCAATACTAGCAGAAAAAGCAGCGGCGGTAGCGGCAGCAGCAGCAGCACCAACAGCAGCAGAAAACGTACCTTCCCCACCGTTGCTTGATACAGTTTAGCCGTCCCAAATTTGCCCAAATCGTAGCCATCGTCCAAGGTGGATTTGGTCGGTGAAGGCATCGCTGCCAAACTGGCGGTCGTCCACAGTCCGGCAGTGTGGGTTTCGGCTCCGACCGTTCGATGTCGGTTCCGTCCACCTGGGCACGCATCATCCGTGGCGGCGCGGTCTAGGGGACTAGTTCACTAATCATGGTTGTCGGGTTCGTTCGAACCGGGTTGTTGCCGGTTCGATCCCTGTTGTTGATTGATCGAAATTTCTTTGAGCGATGCTCATTGCGAATAGATGGCAAACTTATACCGCTGAGAATTAGCGGTATATTCTGTCACAAGACCTGTTGAGGAAACCTCGCTATCTCAACATGTGTGGCCCTCGACAGTGCATCGACAGTATGCCTCACGGTGAGTTTTAGGCCCGTAGGGGACGGTTGATGGTCTAGAATGTGAGAAAGAATTAAAAACGGTTTTGTTTTTTAATTCTAAAAGTCCCGTGTCATCCTAGACACGGGACTTTTGGGACGATACGCTTAAGTTGAAACGTGTCGGCTGAGACCCTTTCGTTTCTACTTGTTCGGGAGTGTGTGATGACTCGCACCCTTGCATGCTCTCGTACGCTCCTTCTTGCTGCTTCCTCCATTCCTTTCTGCAGTATTGGTCGTGTCAATTTGTTGGCTTTGGCTTAGCCACTCTCTTCGATTTCGGTTGTGTCATCTTCTACAAACATACTTTCTATACATTGTGTTCCCTGCTCCCATATTTCGCTTGCCACGCGTTCATGTGTCCTGCTAGCTCTTCTACTCCGTCTAGCCTCGCAGCCCCTGCATGATATGCATGCTATGGTGGTTCTGCACGACGCTTAGTGCACTACACCAAACAGGGCGTCGTTTTCTGCTCCGGTCGCACAATAGGTACAGGTTGGTGATGCCATGTTCCCAATCAAAAAAGAAAGATACTCTTGAAAGTCCCCGTGTCCAGTTAGATGATCTTGCGCCATGTGCTAAATCCTGCCCTTTTCTGGCCGCGCAATCAATTTCGTAATGTATGGTATTATTTTGTCTACCAGCGCGGCCTGGGCTCCTACTTCGTAATTGTTTCTTCACTTCGCTTGCTCTTTGCTTGCCTATAGTGGGATCTTCCCAAAGCCTTGTTCTCTCGTTTCCCTAGAGATGCGCTGGGATCAGTTCAGAAAGGACTAGGGCGGTTTGAATAGCACACAGTATCAGGGTTCCCTGGACTCTCCGAAGAAGCTGAATGTTGACGTCCTTTGTCAGTGCCCCTTGGATCCTGACTGATGGCCCGGGCAGGATAATGGTTTTTGACTACTGGCATTACCCCCCGCGGTTAATATATATATATATATATATATATATATATGTTCAGTATTATCTTGGCTATGCCCTGGGCTACTGCCAACCTGTTATGCGGAGTGCCTGTTAGGGCTCTGTCCGGAGGCATTCCAGCGTGTCTTGCCACCCTTCCCACTGCTAGTTGTGTGCCGTTTAATATTGATGGCTATATAATACTTTGTTGTAAAATACACTACTTACACCCCAAACAAATTAACCTGAATTAGCTTTGAATTGCCTCATCGTTTTCCATGATCAGTGTCAGCTGCTTCGGTGAGGCTTTTACAGGTACCCTAAAAATAATTTTATTTCTTAGCTTCTGCTTGGTAACATGCCCCACTACTCGTGCACTGAAGCACTTGAATGCTTTATCGATATCATCTACAGCTTATAGACCAATAATAGCAGCTTATAGGCTGGCACACCGGCAATCTCATTGAAATTAAATGAGGCATTTCTTGGAGTTTATAATCGTTTTGACCATCGTGCAAATAACACCGGTATGGTGTTTCTTTGGCTGTTAGTCTTCGAAATCACATTTTCGAAACCATTAATGAAATCGATGCCCACCAGACGGCTGGCAATAGAACGCACTAAGTAAAAAATATTCGCCCTCCACTACGCCACTTATTTCCCCCAACTCTACTCTCGCAGGAACAGACAACTAGAGTTTCAAAGGTCAGCTCCTTTTGTACCTTATAACATTATAGTCCGTTATCAATTATACAAAGCTGACCCGCTACCGTGAGAGCCTGGCCGATACGATATGTCACGAACGGAGGTACCCCGCATGGCCTGCTTCACTTTCACGTCGAAACACTTGTGTAAGTTTGTCGGATTTCTGGAACATGAATCATATCCCACTTCTGAACTCCTATTCTGTAATTGCTCTAATTGCAATTGTAGTATTTACACTACTAAAGTAGTACCGTTAGGACGAAGTACTTAACACTCTTAATATTAACTACGTTCGTAGAGTCAACAGTAACAATACGGCGTTAGCCGGCCGCTGACTTAACTACGGCTACGTGTGTACAGCCCAGGCAAGCCAAGCCAGCGCTCTCGCACCTTGGGATCTCGGTTGGTGATCAAAGACGCATGCTGACGATCGTTACGTGGTGGTTATGGCAATGCAGAAAACGGCGCTAGTAATGATGGTCCTCGTAATGAGATTGATGCTGAAAATTATAATGCTGCCATTGTTCCTGAGGATTATGACGATGAATGGCGATGCCACTGTCATAACTGTTTATTTGATTTTACCCTACCAATGTTGATACCATCAGCTGTTTCTTATATATATATATATATATATATATATATATATATATATATATATATATATATATAGGAGAATATTATACATAAAAACGTATACAAAAAAAAAGGACAGGCTGGCTCAGTGATTTAACTCTGGAGCACTCCCCCGCATGATATTTCCCACAAGCTCTCTCATATATATGGTAGTTCAATAAGTTCTTAGAATGAAAACCGAGAATTTTCCAAATCATGTTTTTAAGTTTTTCTTATTCGATATACTCCCCGAGAAGCTCAAGACACTTTTCCCACCGAGATTTCAGAGCTTTCATACCTCTTGAGTAGAATTCCGCGTCGTTAGACTGAAAATAGGCTTTGACAGCAGCCTTAATCTCTTCATTGCTGGAAAAACGCTTTCCACCGAGACTATTCTTCAAATGTCCGAAGAGGAAATAATCAGAGGGGGCCAGGTCTGGAGAATAGGAGGGTTGTTCAATAAGTTCGAACCTCAGTTGGGCCAGTTTTGCCGATGCTTGCCGGGACTTGTGTGCAGGAGCATTGCCCTGGTGAAACGGGACAACCTTCTTCTGCAAAGCGGGCCGTTTCACGATGAGTTCTTGCTAACGGCAGTCCAACAGTTTTGCATAACTTTCTCCTGTGATCGTTTTACAGCTCTCAAGGTAGTCGACCAGCATTATTCTACGTTGGTCTTAAAAAACTGTAGCCATTATCTTTTCGGTCAATGCCGTTGTCCGCACCCTCTTCAGAGGTCCTTCATCAGGTGCACACCATTGGCAAGATGCTTCTTGGGTCTCGGGAGTGTAGTGATGAACCCGGCTTTCATCGACGGTCATGAATCTGCACCAAAAATCCGACAGATTGTTCGACATCTTGGCCAAATTTCGCTGTAAAGCCAAAACAGGCGCGCCTTTTTAGCCTTGGTTGAGCAAATGCGGCAGCCATTTTGCTCTAAGCTCTTTCATCTTCAAGTTTTCGTGTAAGATAAAATGCACACTGCCTAAACTAATCCCTAATGCCTCCGCTATTTCCTTAACGTTCACTCGCTTATCTGTGCCAAGAATTTTTCGCACTTTCTCTACGTTTTCCTCATCAGTTGCCGTTTTTTGGCCTCCTGGACGTAGTTCTTCCTCAGTGCTCCTGCGACCTCTTTTTAACACATTAATCCAGTTGGAAACAGTGGCAAAACATGGCGCAGAGTCACTGTACGTCTCGTCTAACTCAGTTTTTACTTGGGTCGCATTCCAACCTTTGAAATAAAAATGCTTGATAACCACTCGAAACTCTTTTTTCTCCATTTTTAAAAATCACGCCGATACGTTGCACGGGAAAAGCTATCAAACGAAACCGCAACGGCCAATCACCATAATATATTGAGTGCTAGCAGTCGAAAAGTTGCAGTTCCTATTAGCGGTGAAAGCGTGCCAAAATTCGAATTCTAAAAAGCTCATTCTAAGAACTTATTGAACTACCTGTATATGTATATATATATATAAGATATGATGAGTAAATTTGTTTATCATGCTGCTGCTGCCAGTGCTGGGGTCAACAATATTAGTTATTGTTCTTGTTGTTTCTGTTGTTGTTAATCTTATTCATGATGATGTTGTTGTTGTTGTTGTTGTGGTTTTTATTCGTCGTCGTTTATGTTGTTTTGGCTACTGCGGTTCAGCTATGTTTGTTAGGGGTCGTGCTAGTATCGTTGTTGTCGTTGTCACTGTACGACTGTGGAAATTACAAAACGCGTACTGCGTAGACATGCGCATGTGGAGATGTGAGTATGTGTGTGTGCGCATGTGACTGTCTGCAATTAGGTAAACACGGGACATGTTTACCAATTAAACCCGTAAGGGACCCCCCGTACGACTGTGGCAGGCGTATCCAGTTCAGAAACATTCAACAGCAAACGGCGTCGTCGTTATCGTCGTCGTCGACAAATTTCGCCGCTTGAAAACTTCGCGCGCTTCTCGATAGATTTCTTCCTCGTCGCGCAGCAGGTCTACATGCGCCCCTCTCGCCGGTTGGCGTCAAAACCGCCATTATTCTACCATTAGTATTCTATCTACGTTGTGTTTAATGAATTCTTATTTTAGAGCCGAAAGACCATAAACACTTGCTGTACATGCGTCTCTCGCAACTTACTATTCTACTTTCACGGATCTTCCTGCTATTCCTAAACAGCTAGAAGTCCTTTTCTTTCTTTCTCTCCCCCCCTGTCTCTCTATCTCCCTTCCGCTCTCGCACTCAAGGGAGTAGTGGCCGTTGTTATATTATTCGTAGGAAAATCCGTCTCTAGACTGCTTTTACTCTATCCGCTCATCGGTTTATACGCACCTACGCTTGCACTATCTAAACTAGAATTCCTCCCTCACGCCACTATAAATTACTCTTAAACTCACGGAATACAAATGTGGTCAAGGTGTTCCTGGAAACTTCCCGAAAACAACTCATCAAAAGCGCTCCAAGACCTATATATTCCATTTTTATTCTAGAACGCGAACCGTATCAGCTGTTGCGCATATGACCAGCTGTTGCGTTCTCACCAAACTCGCGTACAGATACAACACATTCATCTGCATACTAGTTATCGGTTATTTATTAAAGTCTAGTATCTAACCTAGCAGATCGCAAGCAAGTAGCATGCAGTAAGTCTCACACTGTATGGAAAACGTGATTCCAATGTCGCTTGAAGAGAGGTTTTAGCAAGAAGTCGTCGGTTAACTGCTGCCTAGTACGTTAACGTCTCTAATAAAAGTAAAAACTAATCTTCAGTGAGCGAATGCGGTCAGCTGGCGCATATAAAAATACGCACCTAGATGTTATTCGGTTAGTTAGCGAAGTGAACCGACGGAATACGGGCGCGTTTGATGTGGCTCCGCAGCCGCTTCATGTTATCGCTTCATAGCAGCAGCAGAGCCCATGATGGTTCATAATATTATTATTGTGACAAAGGACCAGATTATCATAGGACTGCTTCTCAATGCACAGTATTTTGGTGTCTCTGTACTGCCATGGTACATTTGTTTAACAACATTTTTTTATGTTTTACTGTAAGCGTCACTTATTTGCCTGTCTCTATACTGAGAACTGTGAGGCGCAATCGTTTGTGTACCAAGATTGTATGTGTACCTTATTATTATTATTATTTATCATTATTATAGTGTAGCAGGCTCAAATTTAACTTAAATGGCAAACTAGATTTGCGGTAACTTTACAGGAACAAAGCTTGGAAAACTGCTGAGTCTTGAATAAGCGACTACAGCGATTGCGGGCTGCTACTGATATTTGCTATTTTATACTGATATTTGTTATTTAATACTCTCACGCACAGTTCTATTCAAGCGGAGGCAACGTGCCGAATTAAACCGTTCCCGGAAGGATCCCCGACATGGCATACTAAACGTGTTATCGAATAGCTTAGGTTAACGTACACAATAGTTTATACTATATGCGAGACAAGCTGTTAGATGTACAGACATCACTTTCGGCGTAAGATGTCGAACGATGGAGAGCGGATGTTGCACCTGTTCTGACACTCTGTGGCGGCGTTCGAAAAGCAGCCACTTGACTGCAATCCGCCGAAAAATCCTCACACGTTGTCCATCGGCTTTTCATCAACAGGGCCGGCCACCGGTGCACCAGACTGCAGTGTTTAGCATCCTTACTTCGATTAGTGCATAGGCGTGCTGTTAGCCATGGTGAACGAGGTGGGCAAAACGGGTGCTGCGTGCATAGATGAGCGTGTCTGTATATTGTTAATGTCTAGTGCGCTAGTCATGGTTGTCATCTACCGGGGTGTCCCCGGTTCGATCCCTGCTGTTGTTGATCGAATTTTTTTTGAACGATGCTCATTGAGAATAGATGACAAAACAATACCGCTGAGAGTCAGCGGCGGCCATGCTGCACAAGGACTGTTGGGGAAACCCTAGATATCTTAACATGTCCGGCCCTCGGTGCATTGAAGATATACCTCAGGTTAAGTGCCAAGCCCGTAGGGGACGGAGGATAGTCTAGAATTAAAAACAACCTCCTTAAAAAAAAATTTAATTCTAGATTGTTGATGGGTCATACCTCGGCTGGCCGTCGTCTTGACACGGGCCCTGGAGGCGAAGACTAAAAGAGCAAACGGTTTCTTGCAAACGGTTAGTTGCGTTGCCCTTTTAAACATTATTGTGAATGATGATGAAAACAACCACGACAACAGCAACAACAACAACAGGCGTCGAGGACAACAATACGCGCACATCATACGTACGTATGGGCTTTGGGTTATCGTAGCAGTGCCCACCCCCCGTGGCATTAGTCGCCGTGCGCCGAAACAGCCACTTTTCGCAGGCATTTCCCGGCAAACATACGAAGCCGACCATGCTGATAGGCCGATGCTGCGGCCGGGTCTCTTGCTATAAGGTCGTCGCCGCGATAGCATGGCAGCCGTCTAACGTCAGACAGCCATGCTGTCCTCGTGGCGCACACGAGACTCAGAACGCCCGAAGAAGTGGATTCTGATTAAAGGGAACTTGACATTAATCCTGCCCTGGCGTCCGTAGCAACTCCAGTGCTGAACGGCCCATGCAGCCATTCACGACATCAAGAGACATGGCGACTTCACTCCAACATCTATTCGCAGCAGCAGTATAGCTGGTGATTCGAGAGTCAGCCTGATTTTGGCTGGCGCCTGACCTTACTGTCGTTTTATTTGTCAATGACGGCAACAAACGAAGCTTTCTTACCGTTGGCTAGTAGCGTCAGCTTACCGTCCTGTAGCGCCTCTATTACCATTACCTCGGCAAACATAGAAAGTCTAATACCATCAAACCAGGTTAATAGATAGCTGATAAATAGATAAAAAGACGACGATGGCAAAGTATTAACTAGCACTGACTCAGACGTCTGCATGCAGACTGTTAAGTTTTGTTAGGGAAATTCTAGATATCTTAACATTGCATCCCCGAAACCTCCCAGAACAAAAAAAAGATAAGTTAACATGTCCGGCCCTCGGTGCATTGAAGATATACCTCAGGTTAAGTTCCAAGCCCGTAGGGGGGACGGAGGATAGTCTAAAATTAAAACCTCCTTAAAAAATGTTTTTAATTCTAGACATCGGCGTAGATAGACAAGTAGCTCTCGTGTTCTCATTTGCCGGACGAATAGCTCACTTACGTATGCAAATTCGACATTCGAATGAATGAATAATAAATAGTATTCATACTTTGTAATACTTAATTAATTTTGTAATAGATATGAATATTCGTATACACTGTTTACATATACAAGGCAATGCTTCTAATAGTATTAAATTGATAATACAATTCCCATTTAAATCCAAGAAAATATTTCAATTAAAACCAAAAACAAATTATGCGTAAGTCCAATATAATTGAAATATATATATATATATATATATATATATATATATATATATATATATATATATATATATAACTCTTATTACTTGCCTTGCAGTCGTTGCGTGTATTTTTCAAACGAAAGTGAGAGGCGGATAACGGAGTCGACCGGGGCTGGTTCATATCGCGCTGAGCTGGGCTGCAAAGCTCAGACCTCTCGCCTATCATGCAGGTTCGTGTCAAAAATGTAAGCACTAAACGACCTCTACTTATACTCTCTACCAGACTGATTACTGTAGTTGTAATAAATAAATAAATATATATATATATATATATATATATATATATGTATATATATATATATATATATATATATATATATATATATATATATTTATATATGCATACATACGTACATATATTCGAGTCTATACTACTATATATTATATATTGAAAACACAGCTGCTAGTAGTACATATTAGCAATATCACCACGGCTATTATTGCCTTACCTTCTCTAGAAAAGCTTGAGAGACAAAAGAGACAGATTCCCCTTAAGCTTATTTTACAACGATGTGCGTACCATAGACGCACGTAACGATGCGCGTACTAAAACTAGCATGACAGCATATATTCTCGTTCGGATCGTAAGCTTCTATCAAATAATCCCAAATCAAATCAGACTTGTAAGATAAGCCTGCTCTACTTAAGGACGACTTACTCTTCTTTTTTGCTATCTCTCTATTGCTATCTAGCAATCTATGAATATATCGATCTATCTATCTATCTATCTATCTCTCCCTTCAGAGTAACAACACATATTTACGTGTTTGTCTTTAATATCAAAACATTTATTTAATATCGTGCTAGTCGTTCACTCAATGATGATCCAACCATTAATCCGTTCAGCCTCAATCGCCAGTAGCATCTGTGTATATATGTTATTGTCATCATTGTTGTTCGTGCTATGATCGTGTTCACTGTCTCTGTCAGCTTATCAATTAGCATCATTTTCAATTAGTTGTTTTCCAATCCAGACATCCACGTCGTGTTATGCATCTTCGTCGACATCATCATCATCATCGTCATCATCATTTTACATTCGCTTAGTATTATCGTACTAGTTTTTCGCTTGGTATCGTCACCATTGTTGTTGTTGTTGTTGTTGTTGTTGTTGTTGCTGTCGCTGTCGTCGTCGACACAATAATCACCATTATCGCCAGCTACATCAGCTTTGCAATCAATAGTCGTCGTAATGTAGCATTCCAGTAATTATATATATATATATATATATATATATTTGAAACAAATATCGGGGCTTCTCTGTTAAGTTAAATATATGCACTGCACACGAAATACCTCGAAGTCTCGAAGAGACCTGCTAGAGGAGCATGATAAGTGTATGTTGCTCATGATGTTGTTGTTGTTGTGGTTACTCTTGTTGTTGTTGTTGTTGTGGGGGGCAGGGGGACCGGTGCTGCATTCGTCGGTCGTACCGTGCATTGGCAAAAAGTCGGGCGGGCCAACCGGCCGTAATGCCTTGTGGACGCATACATGCGGGTGGCTTTCTAGTCGGGGGTATTTGTCTGGCTGTTTGGCTGGACCGGGGGGGCGGGGCGAAGGCAAAGCTGGTGGAGTAGTGCCCCATGTAGGTGCGTGAACAACAGCGGGACTACTACGTAGTTATGAACGTCTTTACGACGACGCTTTGCGGCAAGCCGAAGAAGCATACGTCATAATGTCATCATTCGAAGGACGATGGTGATGATAAATATATTTCTGCTTCTCCTTTATTGTATCCATATGAAATATTATCATCATTAATATTATTTTAGTTGTTGCTATTTGTAACAAAACGCGTCGTTAGAAACAGCGT
This sequence comes from Dermanyssus gallinae, assembly GCA_003439945.1. Classification (NCBI taxonomy): domain Eukaryota; kingdom Metazoa; phylum Arthropoda; class Arachnida; order Mesostigmata; family Dermanyssidae; genus Dermanyssus; species Dermanyssus gallinae. The sequence continues at coordinate 70,401 of QVRM01002096.1, forward strand.
CTTCCGGCCACCGTTGTTGTTGTTGTTGTCGTCGTCGTCGAAGTGCTCTCTAAATTTTGAGTTTTTTTCCTGTATGTACGCTTCTGTCGTCATCTCTAGGTAAATCCAGCTTTTGGCTTTCAAGGTTCGCACATACTCACAAAAGCACACACAAACACACCCCGATTACACTTATTTTAACTACATAAACACACATACTACATACGTGTTTAAACGTCTTAGTTAACCAATCAAGTGGTGAGATGACTTTTCCTCGCAACTCTGACACCCGTTCCTGCTGCTAGGTTAGCTAGGACCACAAAACACACAAATAGCCGTTGCTATTGCTCCCTGTTGTAAAGGACGCAGGCCCCTAAGGACGACGACAACAACAACCACAACAATAATAACAGTGCCTGAAATAAACTAAGGTGATACCAGGTTGATTTTTGTCTGTCAGCTGTTTTATCCTCTCCTCCCGGTGTTGCTTTTTTAAAACACATATGCATATTCAACTGATTATGAAGAAAGCACAATATCATACGGTGATTTGGAAAAACGCAACAACGGCAAATCAGCAGAAAATTTCAGCGACATTTTACCGATGATTTGAGCAACACCAATCAGTACAAAAACTCGGCATTTGATCTCTATTGTAATTAAAGGCTATTTTACCACGGATGCCATTATTAGTATCATCGTGGGCTCTAGTATATTGCAGCAGCACAAACCTGGTCATACTCATTATATATAAAAGAGTATGTTTGTGTGTGTTATGCGTATTACATTGTCTATCGCTTATGTTGACTAGCTGATCTAATTCGCAGACGGCAGAGTTTACTCGTCAACCTCCACCTAACTCGCTACTTCCTTCAAATAGGCAGCCCACCCAATCAGCGCCTTGAAATGACGGTGAGCTTTTCTACATAACGATATGGACGACGAACACAATAGTACCAACACAAAACAAGCAACGATTTAAATCAGTGAGTGCCCTTTGTTGTTGGCTAGACTGTCCCAATTCGGTTGTCGCCCCTGGCGTGGTCGTAGAGCTGACAACGCCAGCCAATAAAACCCTACCTACCCTGTTCTAATCGAGAGATCTTCTGGTATAATGAGAATCCACTGTCACTTGTACGAGCGCCGCTCGTACGAGAATGCATACCGTCGGTTCCGATATAGGTTCCGCATACATAGCCGGTTCCGATTCAATGCCGCCGTTTTTCTTCGAAGGGAGGAAATCTACCCATTCGTTCATCTCTCTCTCTCTCCCTCCCTCTCTCTTGCTCCCTTTGTATCTTTCCTTCCCGTTTGTTCACCCTCTTGCAATTTGGCTGTCTATCTGCATTTATCTAACTTTCTCTTCGCTTATTTGCTTATCGCACTACACCACAACTTTCTCCGACCATCCGACCGGATTTTTGCGGGGCCAACTCTTGACAAATTAGCCCGGCCAACCCCCGCAACCAACACCGCTGGCGAAGAAAAGCAGGAACAAGAATAAAAACAAGAACAAGGAGCAAATGTCGACGATAAAGGAGAAGAAGAAGAAAAAGTCGGCAAGCTTTCGACCCAGTAAGTCAAACGCAAATATATACATATATATATATATATATATATATATATATATATATATATATATATATATATATATCGAAGCACTTTTCGCTGGTGTGCGTCTATGCTTCCTATCTCCCTCACTGTGTCTCTGTCTGTTGTCCTGGCGTCTTTCCCACATACGCATTCCCCTGATGCATTTTTCAGCCCAGCGCTAGATGTCTTCGTTGCTGTCCTGTTACTTGCTCTTACTTCTGCTCGTCTTATTCTTGTCCATGCAATATCGGTAATTGAACCTCGCACTACTAGTCTTATTAGCAGCAAACGCACTAGCAGCTATAGTAGTAGAACTAGTTCTTTCTCTTCTGCCTCTTCTTCGTTTTCGTCTCCACCTCGTCTCGCCTCGCTTCCTTGTGGCCCCCGTATAAGAGCCCCGCCACAAACACCACTGCACTGTGCGTACCGAGTGTAGAGCGTACCAATGCCCGCACCCCCGCCCCAGCTGGGGCATTCCTCATCCTCATCGTCATCACCATCAGCATCGACGTCAGCCTAGTACTAATAGTAATAATAATAATAATAATAATAATAACAATACATCTTACTGGGACTGCACCTAGCATCGTACCAATCACCATCATCATTATCGCTCACCTCGTGCAGTGAAAATGACGGGACCGCGGGTCTAGGAAGAAGAATGGGGAAAGAGCTGTTGTAGGAGACGGAGTTCGAGGCCGAAACAAGAACTCATAAGCCTTTCCCAGCAGCACCACCATCACCACCACCATCACCTCCAACAAGACGGGAACTTCATCATGTATTCACACCTCTGATACCTAACCTCCTTCCGCTCTCTGGACTTGCTTTTCTCGGCTACACTACTGTGTTCGCCGGCCAAACATATAACATAATGCCGACATAGGCAGCCTCTGATGCTGCTGCTGCAAAGGATTAATTAAAAATGCCCTCTGTCGGTTAGCACCATACGTCTCGCCAATATTATATATTTATATATATAGCACGGCACGCGTTGTTGTTGACATCAACCAAATTATTAGGTAGCTGCTGTATTTGTTCCTTGTGAAATTAGTAAAATATTAGGGCAGAAGCGTCGCAGACTCGTCTGTTAAAGAGCGGGCGAAACACGAAAAAGAGATAGAGTACTACTACTACTACCCCACACCCTAACAATACATTAGATTAATGTATGTTCTGTTTTAGTTAGTTCCGTCCTGAGTTTCCCATCATAGTCTTCAACCCCCCCCCCGATTCCAAGCACACAAGCTGTGTAAAGGACACGTGGGTTCGATCCCGTTTTAAAACGAATAATAAGGTGCTGGGGTCCCGACGCCGCCACCACCACCACCGCCGCCGCCGCAGCCGACACAACAATCGATATGCTCCTCCTAGCACTGCCAAAAAAAACGACTCTCTTGTGTGTTTGCTACCATCATGTGTTAATCGTTGTTGATCTACCTATGCTGGCTAAGTGCTACAAGGTGTTGTTGTTGTTGCTGCTGTTGTTGGTCTGTTGCTGTTGAAGACTATATGTCATCCACTTGTGCTGCCCTTGATCTTGCACACCGACGCCCCCGCTGCCGCTGGGGTTAGCAGTGCCGTTCATGGTACGGAGCGCATAATACGGACTTCAAAAGGGCGCGCCCCACGGAATCCCAGCCGCTGCTGTTGCTGTTGCTGCTGCCGCCGCCGCCAATGATCATGATTTAATCCTCTCTCTATGGTGCGCTCTGGTTCTCTTTATCTTTCTTTCTTGTACGAGTATATATATATATATATATATATATATATATATATATATATATACATATATATTGTATAAGGGCCTCCTGCTTTTCATTCTACACAATCACTATTGTCTCTGTCTGTTGCTAAAGAATACCGTATCGGCGGTATCGATGATGATAATAGTGGTTTCTTTTCCTCCTCCTTCTCATCCTCATTATCATCATCATCTTCTTCTTTCTCTTCCTCTTTCTATCCTATACGGTTTGGCATCGTCGGTGCCCGGAAAAGTAGCGGAACGTAGTGGATAATACTACACTATTTGCCGCCGCCGCTGCCGCATTGAATGCGTAATTTCTCCATAGTAATAAACATGCTGGTGTGTGGGGGGGGGGGGGCTTTACAGAATTATCGTCTGCAATATTAGTATTTATTTCTAACGTACTTCGTTTTGTGTCGTCGTCACTACCTTTCTCTCTATCTCTCTCTCTCGCGCTTTCTCGCTCTGTTAAAGTCGCCGCCCGCTTTGACTTTATTTTCTACCTAACGCTTCGAAAAAAATGGCGGGGGGGGACGAGAATAACTACGAAAATAAAATGACAACAATAACTACGACAACGATTTTGTCGTCGTCTATTAATCAATTCCATCCTACTGACGTGCTCTCTCTCTCTCTGTCGCTGTCCAACCAAACTCGGAGAAACACAAACACCATTAACCCAATGGAACCACCGCCGCTCTGCTGTTAAACGATCGTTCTCTCTTTCTCTCTCTCTCTGTCTCTCTCGAGATATCTCGCTCCGTCGCGCTCGCACGCCTTGTTAAACTATATCACCTGCTCGATCAGCCAATAACCGGGCAGCTGTAGCAATTGGATCAGCTGTCGTCGCCAGGCCCGATAGCGGCAGTAGCAACAGAAGAAGCCGCCCGCAGCAACGAAGAAGAAGGAGAACAAGAACAGTAGACGGACACGGGCGCGTCTCACGTGTATAAGATCAGCGCATGCACGTACATTAAATACGTGTATATATATATATATATATATATATATATATATATATTCAGAGCGTCAGAGGCTGTCGCTCGACATTCAACGAGGAAACGCAGCGTCTGTTCGGGGCACATTGTTGAACTGGGCTAACCCTGGGTTAGAGAACCCGTGATCACACGTTCGCGCGGAGACAATTGTCCACTCCACAGTGCTAACATAATTAAGAATAAATGATACATAAGGAATCAAATAGGCTGGAGCGCCAAATTTATATACATATATATATATATATATATATAACCCCTTGGTCATGTACGTCGCCCTGTTCAATTTGTTCTTCGTCCGTCTGGCCGATCGTCTCGCATTTTTGCGCATCTCGCGTGTGAAAGCGTACGAAAGCGTGTTTCGCTGCCAGTTCTGCAGTATTGGCTATTCACGTTCAGTCGAGAAAGTTAACCCGTAACTGCCCCACGTGCCCCAACTGCTGCCGCTGCTGCTACTGATGCTTCTGCTGATCCTGCGGCTGCTGCTGATCCTGCGACTGCTGTCGCTGTTGTCAAAGTTCTAACCCGGGTGGCCTGTACGGTGATGCGGTCCAGGAACGGTCCAGACCAGACCAGAAACGGTCTGTTCTGTCTCCGGTTCAGTTTTGCGAACTGAAAACTTTGAACTTTGAGAAGAGAGCGCAATGCGTATGCGAGAGATCTATCGACAGCACAACGCCTGACGTTCGCAAGCGCTTACGCAAGCAAACCAGCAAGCAAGCAAACTTGAACAAAAATTCCAACCATTCCAACTAATCGTAATCGTAGTACATAGTAGAAGAAGTAATCGTAGTAGTAGCATAACTACTACATATCGAGCGAGATTGATGACGATGACCAATTGTAATCGAGTACAACGCCTACAACGAAGTACACATCACGCGTCATCACGCTACACACTTCATCATTGCCCTCATCATCCTCATCGTCGCCTTCATCATCATCATCGACCTCATCATCGCCTTCATCATCACCGCCTTCATCATCGCCTTCATCATCACCGCCGCCGTCATCATCGAGAATCTGCCGTGGCCATAAAGGCGCTCTCTCTCTATCTCTATCTCTCACCCATTTCATTCATTCACTTAGATATTCGTTATGATTCATTAAATCATTCATTCATTCCTATATGGTTGCGTTTAGCTGTTTCCTGCTGGTTTTCCTTACTCATAACTGCTGCTGCGGCTGCTGCTGCTGCTACAACTATGACCACTACTACTTCGACTACTACTACTACTATTTCGAATAATAGTTGGATAGTAGTAGTGGTAATAAGCAACCCATCATTATTATCATTATGATTATTGTTATTATTATTAGTTTTCTTTTATTCGTATTAATATAATTATCATTATTAAATATAATCTTTGCTTAATTGTCTTACGTCTTTTTGTTCTTCTGTTAAGAAAACATCTAAGGCTATTCACACACAGCTGCCGCGGCTAGCTGGTGCCCCAGCGATTGTCTCATCGTCTCTATCGTCGTGTTGTTATTTGCGGTCACTACCGTCTTGCAATTGCTGCTGCTGCAGCTGCAGCTGCAGCTGCGGTGGTCTTATCATTATGATCAGTTTTCTGGGGGTTTCGGGGGAGGTTCTATGATTACTGTCTCCGGCTATCGAAGTGCTTGGTTAGCTAGTTCACAACGTTGCACAACGGGGGGCGGGGGGGGGGTAGGGGCGAGCGGTATGAACGGTGCGCCTGATCCATTGTGCGCTGTTTGAGAAAGTCGTCGTCGTCGTCGTCTCCCCCGCCGTCTCCCCTGCCACCAACCACGATGTATACGAGAGACACACCAAACTAGAAAAGTCGCAGCAGGGGGAGAGCGTCTAGTTTAGAGTTGACTCACATTCGCTAGTGTCACGGTGGGCACACTCCAAGGGCGCACGACTACAGCCGTCTGGACGTCTGTACTTCCTCTGGATGATGAGGAACTCTAGAGAAACGAACCCGCGAATTCCTGACTCGACTCGCAATTATTATGAACGTGTATTTTTTTTTCTTTCGCACGACGTGACAGCACACATCTTCATCACGGTCATTATCACCGTCATAATCATCATCACCACCACCACCATCATCATCATCATAACCAGCGTCATCAGCATCACCAGTGCCATGATCTACTCGACGCTAAACAGAACTCAATCGAGCTACCGAACACTAATCGCATTTACACTTGTACGCACCCACGTATAACGGACGTGCAAATCCGCTCAAATGCCACATAGAATCAGATCATTATACATATGTTTGAAACGAACGGCGTATTCTTATGAAGTGCCAGGTTATTAATTATCGATCTATTCATTTATCTATCTACCGAAATTGCTCCATAACAACCATAATAGTAGTAGCACTTATTCACAATAATAATAATAATAATACGACAAAGAAGAAGAAGATGGAGAAGAATAACAGTCATGGATACACTACATGCATTTGGACTAAAAAAACAACAAATACTTGTGTCAGAACTTCATCGTTGTCAACAACGATGACGGCGTGACGACAATGTTCATCACGCAGGTAAACAGACTGTAAACTGAGACCAGTTGGAACCACCAATCGGCCCATCGACGTGCTTGTACTGGTGCTGGCCGAGGCTGGTCTGTCACTGAGGACATCGCGTGCCTCGAAGCCGCTGCACGCCGAGTCACATGCCAACAACATGACGGCCGTGAACGTGAATTTACCTTTTTCTTCACTACAACCCCCACGCAGGACTTTGAATGATGCTCCTCCTGCGCACCCAAGTCGCACTGCCCGCCCAGACCGTTTAATGTTGCGTCACCCTCTCTGCCCTCCGTTAAATTAGCCCTTTACGTCGATGACGTTAGCAAGTATAGCAACGCGAACACACACACGTTGCAGTGCCTACCTAGTAAGATCAAGGTCATGGTTCTAGAAAAAAAAGAGGTGGCGTACTTACACAATTGACCTCAAATCAGGTTTCACCAGCTTTTCTGCGTAGGCAAGTTACCGGGCAGCCGCTGCAACAGGGGGAGGAACGTCGTTCTTTTGCACGTGCCCACTAGATGTCATCCGCTATTACTCTGCCCTATTCCTCTCTCTCTCTCTCTTCGTCTTTATTTCTGTCTGTGCACGTCAAGGCTGTCAGACAGATCCTCGACAATGACGGCAGAAAGAAGACGTTCTCACATGTCGTCGTGTGAGTGCCAGGGGTTCGTCGTAATCAGACACTGCAAAACGTATTTCTGTGATGGCTTTTGCAATGCTTCTTGATGGCGCCCCGTCGACACCAAACAAGGCGCGGACATTGTCTACTATGCACCGGGATTCATAACTCTCACTTCGTGACGAAGACCAGTCGATGACGGCCCACATGCGAATTGTCGTAGCTCTGGCTAAACAACCCCTACCGGTCGTATCCTCGATTGACTTTTTGTTCGTTACCACCTCAGCCGTCGCCACACTCGCCAATGGAAGATCGTCTAATTAACAGTAGCAAAGACTGGCCGTGTAGCCAAAAAGCTATGTACCACAGGCGAGCGTTAAGCATCGTCTCGATATATATATATATATATATCGTTTTCACATTGACTCAGCGACAAGATCAAGTTAAGGAGAGAGAGAGAGAGGGGGGGGAGAGATACCCTACCGCTGGGACATAATCACGTACAGTAGAATAAGACGAAATGTGACGGTTTTAGCTGTGCGAAGTCCACCGCCGCCACAACGGCAAAAGGACAACTTTGCGTCATAACCAGTGGGGGTATTTTTTGGACAACAAAAAAACACCAACATCACTTGATTGTATACAGCCATCCATTGACCAGCATTTATCAATATTCGTATTCTCATTATCATTATAATCAGCAGCAGCAACGACGGTGGCGGTGGCATCATCATCATCGTCGCCATCATCATCATCATATTATTATTATTATCATCATCATCTAAATCAGTCACGCACGCTACCGTAATTAAAACGGTGATCTGCCGTCGTTAACGTTCTCGTTGTCGTCTTCACCAGCCCGACGTCGGCAGAATATCACCTCAACGACACCTCGACAACCCCCAACGGGTTGGGCTCTCTCTCTGTGTCTCTCACATCATTCTCACTTTTACTCTCGACGCTACGATAGAAACCTCGTGCAGAAGACCTCGCGCCTGAAATGTAGTCTCGGAAAGTCGTCTGTGCCGGAATATGGGTGAGACGGTTTAACAATGACTTCTACCCCCCCCCCTCGATTGGTGATTGTGGTGGTGGTGGTGCTGCTGCTGCTACAACACCTACAACAACGACTACTACCACTCACTGCTTCTGCTAGGGCAACTGTTGTCTTCTGAGGTATTAGCTTGCTGAGGCCCCGATGTCACTGTTTCCCCAGTCCCTCAACCCCAGCTCTACAGTTCATTCATCCGTCCGTTATTGAGGTGGGTTGTCGTGTTAAATGGGTTGTGACTCTCACGTGCGATGACATGATTTTGCGCCTATATATATGTATGCTTTCCTTCTGTCTGTCTGTCTGTCTGCGAGCAAGCAAGATTGTGGATGGTACGGATCATACTAATGCGAGCAATAATAATAATAATATAGGGAGAGAAGACGAAGATTCATATTCGTAATACTGATCATCATGTTAGTCTACTGAGGTCGTTGTTGATATACTGAAGACCGAGAAAGATAAGACAGCAGATTCCCACCCGACCAGGCCATCCCATGCTCAACAGTCTTCTGCGCTTAACAAAATCTTGTCTACTAGAGTGCATGATTATAATTATTCAGCGCGCCCTTGCGTATCACGTCGTGAACATCGTGAACGCAACATGAATTGTTGAATTGTCTCTCGGCCAGTCGTAGTGAGTGGCACTCGAGCGCCGTATCGGCGTCTTCTCGTAGGTCCCACCCCTTAATAGCCCCAGCCCCTCCTATTATTGCAAGTTTGTTTTGCGCCACAATGGGTAGCCCAACCACAGTTCGTTGTCATCACCTAACAAAGATCGCTAGTAGTAAGTAGTACACGTCCAGCCATCTATTATGCATTTAAATATCATCGGCAACAATGCATCTATGCATCCGTCCGTATCTTAGTCATCTAGACCTGCTGCAGCATGTTGCGTGTAAGTACCTACTCTTTATCCAATCATCGTATCGGTGGGTTACAACGACATCATCACCTATAAACTTGGCTGCTTTTTCGTTTCGCTGCCACGAGCCGTACCACCTGTTGTGGTCTATCTTGTTATTGCTGTTGTTGTTGTTGTTGCTGTTGTTGTTGTTGTTGCTGTTGTTGTTGCTGTTGTTGTTGTTGCTGTTGTTGTTGTTTTCGTTATTATTGTCGACACTGCTGTCGCTAGCGTCGCCGTCCCCCCTTTCTGGTTTTGTATATCTAGCTCATGTTTATCATGAGTGTGCTCTAATAGAATATCTAGCCCGGCATTTGACGAAGAAAGAAGAAATACGGTTGCCGTATTGTATTGTTGCGTTGCTGCTCGACCAGTGCTCGGCGTAATCTAGCTAGCTGCGGCGTTATCCAGGTGGCACCCAATATTGGGCTACACGGGAGCATTGCTTCTCGTACATGATAAGATACCTCTTTTTACTATTGTTACGATTGTTGCTACTCATACGGTTCCCCGGTATATGTTTGTCGTGGTTCAACTGCTTTGTATTGCACAGCCAATCTATGTATTGGCATTACAGCTTAGCTCATTCGTGTAATATGCTCGTCATATTACTGTTATTACGATCGTTGTATTAGTATGCCTACTATTATTACTATTATTGTTATTATTATTACTATTAAAATTAGTATTATTACTATTATTATTATTATTATTATTATTATTATTGTCTTTCGTTTTATCACTATTACAGCCTGTAGTGCTATTTATCACATATTATTTTAGTATGCACTTGCTGTTGTTCATTTGCTTTGCAGTCATGCATAGACTTCACAGTCACCGTTATGCATTGTTTCATTTTTCCGTTCTTTTTTTTCGCTGGCAATAGATGATCGCTCACTGGATCGCTCACTGTGCGAATCAGCAATACAGTTTTTTTCTCTTTCTCTCTGTCTCAGTCGCTCTTCAACCAAGCTCAGTTCAGCGTTTCGAGTTTGCGCCAGCGCTGCTAGCAAACGACGATTACTTTTACAACGATTTACTCTACTACTACTACGACGACGACAACTACCACAAATCGTGTTATGAGCCACCATGAATAACGCAACACAGGATGGAGAATCGGATTATCGACGTCGGACGGAGTTCGACGTCGATGAGTTCCCGCACATTGGTGCTGCTGGGTTAAAGTCTATCGAATCGGAATCAATCCTCAAGCGCTCCTGCCCGACCAGATTACAGACTAGATAGAGGCCGTCTAGCGCTGGCCTGAATAGCAACCATTACGAGCACTCCTCCCACCACCAACACAACGACAAAGACACATGAACAACAAAGATGGTGCCAGCAGCAACAGCAACAACAACAACACCTAGGACGACGACGACGATAGAAACAAGCGACAACAAAAATACTAGCAACAACAGCAACAACAACAACACTAGCAACAACAGCACCGCCGTCACCTGTTGTAGGTTCTACCGTATCGCCAACGCTTTATGTTTAGACCACGCGTGTTCATATAATCTTTATTATAATTATCATCATCATTATCGCGATCATCAGCATCATCATTATCATTATGATCAGCATTAGCATCATAGCCATAACCAGCGCCATGATCTGGTCCATGAGACTGGTCGATTGACGATTGAGTTGCTAAATGAAAACATAACAACAACGACGACGACGACGATGACAACGACGGCAACGACGGGATGCCACGATGGGATGTTTGGCCATTACGTCGGCAGCGTCGGCGTTCGCCGAGAGATAGAGAGAGAGATTAAACGTGCTTGGTTAACGTTGACCACAACGTTTCTACCAAGGCAAGCCGGTGGGTTCTCTATCGTCGGCGGTCGGAAACCAGCAGCAGCAAACCAGAGCAACAACCAAAGCTCGCCTCAGCCTCAGCTATGCTTGAGTACAGCGGACGTAACCACACCAGAAACGGCCAACAACACAACATCAACAACAACAATAGCAACAGAAATTACAGCTACCACAACAGCAGCAGCAACAGCAACAACAATAAGAACAATAACAACAGCAACAACGACGACGACAACACCAAAAGCCACAGCCGACAGCAACAAGGATAGCAAGAAAAGCAACCGCGGCAGCAGCAGCAGCAGCAGCAAAAACAACAGTAACCGCAAACGGAGACATGTAATGTGAGCATTCCTGTCTCACCCGAACGTACATGGCGTCCGTAGGCCGGCAAATGCGGACAATTAAGCTCGTCGCATAAAGCACGCCGCTCGGTAGCCGGTGGTCACAGTGTACAGTACACAGCGTTGCGTAAGCTTGCCTCGTTCACTACATACGACTTGTGGGATGGTAGTAACCTTTCTGCCATTGCTACTGTGTGACTAAAACCACCCCAATAATAATAATAATAATAATAATCATTTAGTGCGATGAACAATGTTGTTCTTGTTGTCACTGCTGTTGCAGCAGCCACCGCCCTGGTGTGTCATGCCATAAAAACGAAATAGCGGATGGACAAAATCAAACCATCGATACCGACAAACCATCTATCTACCCAACTTGCGTCCATCTTGCCAGACATATGCGAAATAGAGACTCGCAGAAACACGCTCAGTGGCCACAGACTCACAAGTGTGTGAACGCAACGTATCGGTGAACGATTACCGATTGTGTTGTTGTTATGGTTGTTAATGTTGTTGTTGTTATGGTTGTTGTTGTTGTTGTTGTGATAGTTAATGGTGCTGTTGTTATCGTTGTTGTGGTGTGTGATTGTTAGCGTATATAACAAAACAAATAGCATACTAGAAGTTAGCTAGCGTATGCAGCTAGACAAAAACAGCAGATACACTCGCAAACGCAATTGTACACACGTAAACACGCATACAAGCATACATAAATACATACGTACACATAAGTACACACAGATCGAAGCGACTAACAGAGCAACGGTGGCGTCGGAGTATACATGAAGACGTAGGAAGTGGGGAGGGAATAAGGTTGGCGGGAAGGGGGGGGGAACGGGGTGAAGTGGTGGGGGGGGTGGGGTGGCGGCGGCGGCAAAAGGCATAGTGATTGTGCCAAGCAAGCTACAAGAACACAACTATCTGGGTTAGCTAAGAAACACCTCCCTCCTCCACACCCGATGGCCTATCCGATCCAATGCTGTGTGATGGACACGCACACAACGCGTAATGGTAACAACCATCAATCATCAGTGATCTACTAGACTAGGATGATTGATGAAGACTGATGAGATAGATAGATAGTCCTTCCCGCTTTTCCTCCGTCCCCACTCATCAGACATCATCAGACATCGGACGAGCCCACCAATGATTTGGCGGTCGGTCCGTTATACCATCGCTACATATGCGCGACACGGGTCGTAGCCAAAGAGTGTCCTTCAATTCGCACGAGTTTTTCGAAACGTTTTCGAAACGTTTTTGCTATTTTGTGTGTTTTTTTGGGGTCAACAGTGGCTTTGGCCTGAATGCTGCTTCCACCACTGCATTTGACGTTTTGTTTTTTTTGCATTGTTATTATTTGTTACACATTGATTAAGCGGTTGAGATTAGCGGCATCGTCGTTGGGTTATTTGTGTAAAGGGCATAATTAGTGCATTTGTATCTAAAGCGTGGCGTGGTGCTATGCGAGCGTGTTTTCGGCGACCCTTGTTAACGACGTATATGTAATTAGGATGTTTCTGCTGCTGGTGCCGGTGCTGCTGCGGTTGCATCCGCTACCCCATGTACATTCTTTTGGATGTTTGCTTATTAGTTTGATGCTAGTCTTTTTCGTGTTCGTCTTCGTCTTGGATGTTTAATTCTTAGTTTGGCGCTAGGTGGCTTTTTTCTTGTTCCTCTCCGTCTTCCGGCTAGAAAAACAGGCATTGCAGCAGGCAAGTTCACACGGTGATGTTATAGTTGGTCCGCCCGCAACACAGGTTGATCGAACAGCGTGCTTACAGCAGTGTCTCTGCGATCCGTGCCACAGTATAGGTCTAGTAATAATGGTAATAATGCATACACCTGCGACAGGCGAACTAGAGAAATATTCTCTCACACTTTGGCCATATCGTCGACAATCGTCGAATTCGCTGCGGTTGTTTCGCTGCAATTGGTCGATCCGTCGTTCCCCGTGACCGGGCCGATTTTCAGCCATCTTGAACAGTAGAGAATCATTGTACGGGAAAGCGGGGTCAGATAGACGCAGCGTGGGTCTATCCCTTTCGAAATTCAATTCAGCCCAGCAGTACCAGTAAACTTAGCAATAGTAGTAGTAGTCGTCGCCGTCGTCGTATTAGAAGTTGTCGTAAGTACAAAGTACAAATACGCATACGGGAAAACGGGCGGCTTTCCCTCTATGTCTATGTCTCTCTCTCTCTCTCTCGCTCTGCGTGACTCTTAACTTACGCCAACTTGGCCTAAAACCTCAACGTTGTTACGTGGACGCACAACTACAGCGTGAGGACAACCATGGAGTGAGAAGAAGCAGTTGAAGCGCTCAACACTGTCTCAAATATGCATGCGCTACGCAACGTACGTACAGATACGACGAGCTCGCGGGCAACTCGCTTGCTAGCAGCCATTAAACGTCGAGCTAGTTAAACAGTACTTAGTGCTGATGGAGTGGAGCTGTCGGCTTCGGCTGGAACTGTCGCTAGTCCCCCGAAGATTCTCACAATCACCTTCCCCGGACTTCCCCCCGGATGAAGATGAAAGTGAAATTCAACCAACCAACCAACCAACCAACCGATCAACCAGCACAGCTCAACACAACACAATTCGACTGACGACAGATCGATTCGACGACTCTGAGGCGGCGGTGTCACACGAGTATTACTGATCAATTCAAGAGAACGAAGAAGAATCAAGCCAACATAGAAAACCAAAGAAGCTGCGTATCGCCGCGCGTATTGACGCTTGCGTCGCTGGCCACAGACAGCAAGCAGCAGGTTTCGTTTGTGTTTCCTTCGGACAAAAGACTAAATGTCGCGTCTTGTTAGTTAGTCAAACAACTGTTAGTTAGTCGGTCGGTCGGTCAGTCAGTCAGTCAGCGCAGTTCGATTGTCCTAATAATGAAATCGTCATAAGCCAATCATCAGCCAAATACGGATGGCTTTGCCGGCTGGCTGTCGCTCGCCCGAGGTCTGTTACGCACAAAAGATCGACGGCCGGGAGGGAGGGAGGGTGGGACGAGCGGGGGTACGAGGGAACGGATAGACCTTCTCCTTCAAACAGGAGGAGATAGACTTGGCCGGCCGACGATTAAGCGCTCAACAAAGCCGATCACGCGGCCGTGAACAAAAATCGCCGACGAAGCAGCGTATCTGGAGCTGCCACCTTTATGCTGCCAGGCCGGGAGGAGCGTGTCGATCTGTGTGACCTGAACAACGGCCCACTCGTAATTCTACATTTTATGTGTACGTTCTGTGTCGCTTGTTGTGCATAGAGCTAGCAGCAGCTCTGTATGTATAGTCACTCAGTCGGGCAGCAGTATCAGTGGTCATTAACAACACAACAACAGCAGCATAAGCTGTTCTTCCAGTGCAGTAGTAAATCGTACAATCGCGAAAATGGCCAAAATGAAGCACCGACGTTTCTCTCTACCGACGTCACAGACACGTGTTTATCAGAATCACACTCACAAAACAACAGTTTGCCCTTTAGTCATTATATCGTATTTTACCGGCTTATATATATTATATATATATATATATATATATATAGATAACGTGACGAAAATCTAGATTATAAGAGGCATCGCCATCACCGCCACAACTTTCATACACTGAGGCGATAGTAGCACCACAAGCGGTAATCATAGTCGTCATGCGACCAGCGTCCAGCCATGTGTATGCATGTTATTTTTTTTGTTCACTAAGCTATTGTTGAGACTTGTTGCCACAGTTATTGTTGTTGCTGCTGTTGCTGTTATTGTTTTTATTGTTGTCGTTATTTGATTTCAAACTTTGTCGCCTCTCGATTATCCAGCCCTTCTGAAGCCAACCAGCCAGCCAGCTCTTTGATCCGATTTGGGCTGGAGCAAGCCAGTCGAAGTTTGCTATCATCGTCCAAATCGCTCCCCGTCGAACAGCAACTTGGCGTTTGTACGCGTTCACGTCAACATATTGGCTGGACGCACTGCACCACCGCCGCCGCCATAGGAAAAGTCGGGCGAACGATCTTGGCGATGGCGACAAACTCCTTATCGTGAGAGAAAATTGATAAGGTGAAGAACAACAAGAACTGCTGCACGATGATACGAGCCTGGCTAGCCAATCGTCTCCGATCGTGAATGGACAGCAGCGGACAGAGTGACAAAAGGGTTTTGGGACGGTCTACGCACTACGAGATGCTGTTGTTGTCGTGGCATTGTGGCTACTGTTGTTGCCGCGGCAGCCCTTGTTTGTATTTTCCTTCTTCTTTTTTTTTTCAAAATATATTTTGTAACCTATCTGCATGGTACGGCCGCAAAACAACTGCATCTCAGCTAGCTTTTTTCTCTGCTCTAATCTACTCTCTCTCTCTCTCTCTCATCAACTGTTAGCGAGTAGCGGAGATTTTTGCACGATCCACCAGAGGGCGTTCCGGTCGCGTCTGTCCGTTAACCCCGGCGAAACGCAACGTGCACAGAACGTGCAAGAAGGGACCGCGGTTATTATTTGATTTTTGCACTACTGATTTTTGCAAGTAGGCGATGATGATGATACTCATAATCATAATGATAATATTACCGTAACGACTATGCTAGTCATAATATAAATCATAATCATCATACAGTTTTTAGAGCAAGAGAGCACGAGTTACGCACACGGTGCCCTAGGCCATGTTGGCTTCGACCTGGGTGAACAGACATTTTCAGTAGTTGCCCACCGACCAAGGGTCGTGCAGCATTTCTACTTACTTCGCGAACTTCACTTCAAACTTTCTTTTTCTCTTCCTTTCTTTTTCATACCTATACGCATATACATACATCCATCCGTCAAGCAAGCATACAGTGGTCAGATTGGGCCGCTCACGCGCACTTCGATCTCCCTATCGTAGATGACTTGGACGCTGAGCCATCTGGCCATTCTTTAACTTTGCTCCTCAACTTCACATACAGACACACAACATACTCGGGGGTTTACCCTTCAGTTTGTTCATCAGTTCGTTTTTTAGTCTCACTATGAAAGCTCGTGGTAGAAAATCGTTTTCGGAACGCCTCTTTCGAAAAATAGATTCATATCGACGCAGTGGTGCCGCCCGCTTGGAGCGGCGGCAGTCTGGTGGGGTTTTTCTCGTTTTTCTTGTTTACATTTCTGTGTTTGTTTGCTTTTTTTTCTATAAAAAATAATGCCAGCGCGGACGGAAGGAGTAAAGGTGGTTCAGACAGATGGACAGATGAATGAATGGACCGGTGGGCGTGCGGCGGTGAGGACCGTTGTGACGACCTCGGTGCGTTTTTGGCAGTTGCCAGTGGCCGAAGCAACGTCAGCCGACGTGAAGCCGACGAAGAACTCGAAAGAGCAAGATAGAAAACCCCCCGAATACTATTCGGCGTTTTGCCTCGCTCCGTGGTCATCGCTGTGTCATTCATTGCTGTCGGCGTTCGATCTCACCGGCGGCCTGCCAGTACAAAGCTGGGCGGTCCAGCGCAGATTCGAGGCGAGCTGCGGCGACCTTGACGCTCAGCGCGTAACCACTGCTAACGACTGCTGAGAGCCGTTAACGCCGATTCTAGGAGGTGGCTGGTGACGTCTGGCATGACGCCCAGCCGTCCGCCACTATCAGCTCGCCGACGCTGCTGCACATGGCGCAGCGGCAGACTATACCGATAGGCGCCCGGCGCCAGAGAACGGACCTCATGAGTTCCCGATGAACTTCGCACATCATTATTGTCATTATCATCATCATTGTCATTATCATCATCAACAATGTAGCATTGTCATCGCATCGCGACAGAGGTTTCGTTGTGAGCACGGCACATCAACACGGCAGGGCCATTTGTTCAGTTCAGGCAGGATAGTTGAGATATCCGCTGAGCGTGAGGGCCTACGCACGAGATGTCTGGTCGTTGCGACCGTTGAGCAAACGCATTGCTCTCAAACGTGCCATTTCAGAGTACCGAGACCGCCGGGCGAAACAAGAAAGAGATGATGACCTGAAGGTGTTCGTAGAGGGTTGCTGCTGCTGCTTTAATGGAGACTCCAGTTTTGGCCATGTACTTAGCGATTGATTTGCAAAATTGTGAATTTAGCTAGCATTCGACTTAATACTGCTGCAGCTACGAGTAGTCTTTATCGCGAAGTTACTGCTGCTGCTGCTGCTGTTTTTGCTAACATTGTGGTCATCGGTCGTGTTGCTGTTGTTGTTGTTATGTTTACTGCTCTCCATGGTGATTGTGGTGTCCAAAGTAATATAGTTGCTGCCGGCGCTGCCGTTTCATCTTATTGAGGCGGCTATATGGTTTCAACTGGCCGATCTATTACCAATCTATCACCAGTTGGCCAACTATTTGTTATTTTTATTATTACTATCATTATCATCATCGTCATCGGTGATCCACTACGAGCTCCGACAGAATTCCTGAGAGATGCGCTGTCGTTTCTCCTCCGCCCCGCTCCTCGAATCGAACCCGTGTGACGCCTTCCGAAATGTCAGGCGCAAACAAGTTGTTGTCGGGTGTTGTCAACACCATGATGATGATAGTGGCCTTAGTGGTGATACCTAATACGTGATACGAACTACTAACGTCCTGGTTGTGGTGTGTTAGTGACCAACCATGATCACCATCCTTCAACTACCCCTGCTACTCAACTAGGAAGAGAGCTATCGTATCAAACTGAATTACTGAATTAATCCGATGCTTATTCGCTCAGCTGGCCCTTTGTTCTTTGGATCGGACTATTGATACAACAGCAACAACCGACAGTTCTAGATGATAACGACGACAACGATGACGACGACGGCGATGAAGTTCAGTGGCCGTTGGACCATAAACACCTTCCCCTTTATAATAATAATAATCATTATAATTATTATTATAGCTCATTGCTTTCGACCAAGACATTGGCCCTACCAGCTGGATGGAGAACCAAACGGGTGCCTCGATCTCTCTCTCTCTCTCGACGTGGCTCTTCCTCTATCTCCCCCCCCCCTCTCTCTGCATTTGCGGGTGTTGTTTTTACGTGTTTGTCAGTAAGTCTGTGTGTATGTGTGTGCGGGTATTTGTCGTGATCGCTGATATACTACTCTAACTGTCTGACTAAATAACCGGCAGATTGGGTGACTGGTTGGCTATCTGGCTGGCTCACTGCTGATTGGTTGTATGTCGGCGTGCTCCCACGCCATTGCTAAGTGAGTGAGTGCGTTCATACGCGCGCGCCTTCAAAAAACACGTGTGGAGCTATATAAGCTGCATAAACACATCCCCACAGATATACCGATCGTACCACTACTACTACCACCACAAAACACCGGCACACAACGGCGTTCCACCCAGATCAATATCGTACACCAACCACCATATCGACAACGACGACGACGACGACGACGATGAAACATACGATGCCTTTCAAACAGCGGCTGGCTTGCGGCCGTTCTCAACCGCTGTTGTGCTAGTTGTTGTTGTTGTTGTTGCTGCTGCTATTATTAATATTCATGTTGTTGTTGTTGTGGCTATTGTTGTTGTTGTTGTTGCGGTTGTCATAGCTGGTGAGATATGATGATTATAATGATGGTCATGACGACGACGACGACGACGACAACGACGACAACGACACGTTTAATGCCCTGACTCCCTTCTCGATCGCTAGATCGAACGAATGAATCGAGCGAATTTCAATCGTTTTTCTCACTCGTTGTATACGCTGATAAATATATGTGTTTATATACATAGACACGCATCAGCATAAGTACGCACACACACACACACACAAACACTCATGTATATATATATATATATATATATATATATGCCCACGACACACAACAGGAAATCAGAGTGACGAATATACGAGAAACTAACCGGACATGAATCTGCTGTATCTGCGGTGCCGGCAGCGGTGGCGGCGGCGGGAAAAGAAACGGTTGCGCGGATAACAATTTGGCGACGTTTCTCGTATTGAAGAGCTACGAGGAAAAACAATGACGACAGCTCCAGAAAGACAGCGCCAACAGCAGTCACAATAAGCATGGCGCTAAAGTCGCCTGACAGGCCATTCGGTACAAACTCAAGATACCTCCCCCCCCCGTGATGAGGGACTACTCCGAACAGAAGCTCTCGTACAATGTCATGTCGCGACCTGTATAGGTCAACGATGACGTGAACGGTTACCGCGGCAAATTACAATTTTGTGACCGATGCTGCTGCTAATTAGATGATGCCGCCGCTCCCGTCGCTGCTGCTATAAACATCACGTAACTGGGCTCGTCGGGACTTGGCGGAGTACACTACGATACAAACACTGATAGGTGGTATACGATCACCGGTACAGGGCGTTGCAACCAACCTCGATAGAAATCGAACCTTTCACAAAGGGGGTTCGATTTCAATCGATTTCGACGTCAACCGACATTTAAAACAAGGTCCCGAACTTAATGGTAGCATTGTATACACGCATTCACACAGTCAAACACAGCCATACACACACACGCATGCCATGCAGTCATGATCTCCTTCAATTTAATTCGTCTTTAGATGGCTGACCGTGTCGACACCTCTATACATAAATACGATATATCTGTTCATAGTCTTATTATCACCTGAATCAAGAGCTCTCTTCTCCTCTCATATATATATATATATATATATAAATGTATATATATTATATATATATATATATATATATAATGTATATATATTATATATATATATATATATATATATATATATATATATATGCAAGCTACACGCGACCTTCAGTCAAAAGTACACAAGTCGAACGAATATCCAATTTCAACTACGGTATTTACAACTTCCAATAGCAGCTATGCAAAGGTGCTATATTAGTATGACGCGTTGAGGTGCCAACCACATACAGCCGACCTACTGCGTGCGTGCGCGATCGAACTGCACTAATACTCACTTTGCAGCTCAGATCAGGTCAGGCAGTATGATGCCAAGCCTGCCCTGCTGCCCAATCTCTCTGACTCTCTCTCTCTCTCTCTGACGAGATAACATTGGTGGCTTTTGCGTCACGTACGGCCAGCGTGCCCTTATTCCCCCCTCCCTGTATGTATGTATGTAGTCACGCAGGCACGCACGCAGGGCACGCTTCATGCCCCCCCGTGGGGATAGGGTATGCTAACCACGTAGAGCCCGGCAGACGGCAATAGAAAAAGAAACGAAGCAGGACATGGCATCAGTAGTAAAGTCGACGCTAAAGGAGAACATCGTTTGCCAATGTTCGTGGCCATCATTCGCTGCTCTCGTGGTCGTTCTTGAGGGTCAAGGCGTTGTTACCTCGCCATGAATGGAACAGAAGCGGATGCAGCAATGTAGTTCATGTAGTAGTCGTAGAAGTAGCAGTAGTCGTCAAGTCGTGGGAGCAGTTCTATCGCTTCACGCTGTTGCTTGCGGCTGGGCTCATTCGTCCACAATCACGATATTTGTCGTTCAGCCGCCGCAGTGCAGCAGCCGCACTGTGGCTAGCCTTGTCACGCGGAACCCCTGTTGCCCCACAGTTGCCATTACTACGGCCACCAGGAATAACCAGAAAATACCACCGCAATAGTCGGTGGTTGTCACAGGACAGGACAGAACGGCCAATGCATGCGGTCGTCGGTCGGCGCAACGCTTTTTTTACGCCACGCCGTCTAGCCTACCAGTCTGATGTCAGGTTTACGAATGTCGCGTAGTCAAATTCTATTCTCGGACGAACCACCTACCGGAAGGGGTTGGCTGTTGTATGCAAGCCATGATCATGATATGTTAATCCTCTCTCTCTCGCTCTCTCGTATGTATACACACATACCCAGTCTGTACGATATGAAAGCTTAGGATGTTCGGCCTGTCTAAAGAAATTTAACCAGCCTGGGGCATTGCTCATTAGGTCTGATTTCGGTATAAGGAGTACTTTCGAGTTAAGGTCTTCGCAGGTATAAAGTAGCTGCCGTTAGGAGGAAAGCATGCCAGAGAAGGGCAACACCAAAACCATCCGTTTCTCTCGTGATAGCAGCAGTAACAACAACAAGGGCAACGGCCGCATCATGGATGAAAGATCGGCGGTTCGATTGAGGCTTATAACGTGACAGATCGACCAACTCGAACTTCAACTGCAAACTTCAAGCTGCCAATGAGTGTTGTGGGCCGGCCATTTGGGGATGGGGAAAAAAGCGTCTTGTAGAGTTGAGGGCCAAGTTAAGGAAAGGTTAGTCAACACTAGAGTACGATGGACCGGGCCACCGTTGGCCGCCTCCAGCGAATTGGCCACGCCGGTAGGGTTCTCAAGGGTAAGGACATTGCGCACACGAACGCTGGTGTTCGTATAGGTGATGGAGATGGTGGTGGTGGTGGTAGTGATGCTGCTAACTGATGCTCCTGGAACTACAACTGGTGCTGCAAATGGCGCTTTGTCGTTCTTCTCGTAGGGTGGCTGATGAAATGAACCAAAAACCAAACAAATCCTACGATTATACGAGTGATCCGTACTGATTGTACACAGATTGACATACTATCCGTAGAGAACTGCGTATGTGTGCTACGTTTAGACACGCATAGAGGCCTAGGTAGCATCTACGCGCCAGCAGAGATGCTTGCGTATGCATGGATGTACCTGCATGCAGACAGATCAACTGTATGGCGGCGACTATGGGTGCTGGGCAATGAGCACCGTGCGGCCCAAACATTTGACCGAATTTTGTGTTTATTTGTTTCCTGCTGCTGCTGACAAAGTACCCAAACAACATGACCGACCCGACAACCAGTCGGCCTCAAACAGATGAGAATGAACGAGCGCACACGTTGTACGTACTATGCTATTGGTGTGATTATATTATTACTGATATTGTTATTATCATTATTATTATTGTTATTAACTTAACGTGATGTGTGAACGATTATCATTATTATTATTACTAACTAAACTTAATGCAGTGCGTACAAGTCGACTCACGTACTTCACTCGGCTAGGATCCTAGCTGTATGGGTAGATAGACACAGGGAACTATCTTGAGAACTCAGCGACAACTCAGCGGCCAACAAGCGGCAACGCTTAACATGAACTACTCAGCATATATAGCACGCGGGCAACGCGTATCAATCGGTTCGATCAATTTCTACATGGACATCGCACACACACAAACACAAGGACTCATATGAATCCGTAACGTAACGAATGTTTCTGTCGCTCGCAGTACTACTAGCTATGTAGGACGTATTATTAATAACTATGAAATGGGGGACATTTCCAGCGCGTAATCACGGAGCGTTGTCATCTTGAACGAAGCGTCATCGAATAAATGGCAAAAAGTCTTTATGGGCAGGCAGCGGTATTCAGAGCGGTGATGTATACACACATATATATATATATATATATATATTTATATATATAGCCAGCGCTACGTTCAACGAATAGCTATTTCCATCGTTTCCTTGTATCTTTCTCTCGGTTTCCTTTGTCTGCGGTTAGCTCGTGCAACCCGATGTATGCCTAAGTGCACGTATATGCAGTCATGTCTTTATCGCCCCTTTTCAAAACTTCCCATTGCATCTTTCTGTTCTCTTTCCCCTTGCATTTCGCCGCTACCTCTCTCTCTCTCTCTATATATATATATATATAAATATGTATATATATATATATATATATATATATGTATATATGCCTCCGTATTCCTTCCATTTATGTTCGGCTGACCCAGCCGTTATTTGTCTGGCTAGCATAGCAATTCGTAAATGAATAAGTCACCTTATGTCATGTCACGTAACCTGTGTCGTCCGCAACCAGTTGTGGAGTGCGGAGAGCGTACTTGCGTCTGAGCGCGTATGATAACGGTAAGGCAAGTACATTGAAGTCTTTATAATCAATCGGTCGAACAACCGTCCAACACTTCAGTGATTGCTTGTGACTGATGTCCCGTATATATACTCCCCCGTTCGCTCTCGATCTCTCTCTATTTCGATCTGAACTTATCGCTGAATAAGTAAGTGATAACCATATTATTAAGCCAGCAATTCAGAGGGTTTATAGTATTCTCTGAGTGTCCCTAGTACGGGAACGAACTACTGTACTATAATGCTGAACGAAACAAAAAGAAGGTAGCGAGAGAGAGAGAGAGAGTAAGAAAACGAAAAAGATTATACAGGAAATCAGGGAGGAGAGAGAGATTACTATATATATATATATATATATATATATATGGGATAACCAGAAACAGACACTGACTGCGTGTTCTGCAATTGTTCATGTGAAGATCCTATTTCAATCTATCTATAGTATTCTTGCTTAGCTATAATTGTAGTTGTATTAATATTCATATATACTATGCGACTCATCAGATATATATATATATATATATATATATATATCTACGAATAATGGTAAGAATAATTAATATAATCCATCAAAATTATACTAATATTAGCAGTAATCATAATTGATACTGTATGGTGGGTAGCAATGCGACATCGGTAAGAAACACAGATGATTAGTTGCCGCATTACCTTCCTTCGTGATAAATACGTAGCAACTCCCAACTACGTCATCGCTTCCAAGTAGTGTGCTTAGTCTTAGTAATAATCATCAACATCATCAGCATCATCATTACCACCATCATCATCTCATCATCATCATAACTCTTATTATTATTATGATTATCATTACTCGCTCTCTCGTAGTATCATCTATCATATCCATGATCATAATTATGGTAATTATTATTATTCTTAATAATATTTTCTTCTTAGAGTTACGATCGTCAGCTGCTGCTGCTGCTACAGCACCAACAACTACAACACGAAATTAAGCTAGACATTGTTAAGCGGGCGAGCCGACGAGCTGTCGAGCGTCGGTGGGAACGAAGGCGGGCAAACGGTGACGGGCGGGCTGATGATGGGATGGTGGGACAATGGGATGCTAGACCAATGGGATACTGAACAGACGATGGGATACTGAACAGTCGATGGGATTGAACTAACTGACGTTGATGGGATAATAGGACGCCCGGGTTGGTTTCGTGTGGTGTGGTGTGATGTGGGCGTTTTGTTGAGGCACACTGCACCTCAACAACAAGAACAACGCTCTAGTCGGTCGGTCTAGTTAATCAACTCCTGCTGCAGCTGCTGCTACTACTGCTGCTATGCTTCGTGTTGTAGTTAGTGTTAGTTCAAATTCTAATAGCAGTTGCAGTAGTTACAGCTGTAGTAGTAGTACTAGTGTAGTAATAGTATAGTAATAGTATAGTGTGTCTGTTCTAGTCCGCATCGGTGTCCCTGCCGCTGCTGCAGCGTCGCAGTACTAATCGCACGCGTACACGCTCAGCGGCTTGACAAAGTGGTAGTCGATCGACTTACACGACGGACACGCGACGTTGTGCGAGTAGTCGCTGAAGAAGTACCTCAGCCGCTGGTCGGGCTCGATGACGAGCTTTCGGCAGCGGTTGCAGCGCAGCCGCTCCTCGCAGCACGGCTGGGCGGCGAAGATGTCGTACGAGTAGAGCGTGCCGATGATGAGGTGGCCGCCGCGCCACCGGGTGCGGCACGCGACGCAGCGCAGTTGGCGCCAGTCGTCCTCGAGGCACGCGATGCAGACGCCGTTGAGGTACTGCGTCTGGCCGGAGCCGGGCGCGCCCCGGGGCGGCGGACTCGACGTCGGCACCGTCACCGAGCCGGGCGAGTGCTGACGCGGCGACAGAAACAGCGTGCCGTCGACGAGCGGGTACCGGTCGAAGATGTTCATCGACGTGTGGCACATGCAGCACGGCAGCCGCGTCGTCCGATGCTGGGCGAGCGTCGTCAGGATGAACGTGCGGATGTCGTCGCTGCGGTCGTCGTCCTCCATCTTGATGTGGTACGAGTTGATCTTGGTGCGCGGCAGGCAGTTGAACACCGAGTAGTCCTGGCGGCGCGAGAACAGCCGCACCTCCTGCTGGCCCTGCTGGTGCGGCTGCAGCCGGCTGTCGTAGTTGCCCGACCGGTCGCCGTTGAAGAACGGGTTGACCGACGACCGCGGGATGGGCGACGCGAACTGGTCGGGCGTCGTGGGCGGCGAACATCCGCCTGACCCGGTGGACGATATCGACGAGCTGCGCATTCCGATTGGGCTGCATCATCGACGTGGTCGTCATCATCGTTGTCGTCGATGATGACGAGGAGGAGTTCGTCAGCTGATTGTGATGATGGTGATGGTGGTAATGGTGGTTGTGACTTAGGGTTCCACCGCCCCCGCTTCCGCCCATGCCGCCGCCGCCGCCACCGCCGACGATGACGCCCCTCGTACCTCCAACAGCCCCGAGAACGCCGTATGATACTGCGAGCGCGGCGTTTTTACTGACGATGGTGGTAGTGGTTCCGGTGCTATTACTGCTGCTGCTGCTACTGCTATTACTGTTGTTGTTATGATGGTTGTGGTTGCTGTTGTTGTTGTTATTGTTGTCGTTCTGCTTCTTCTTACGGCCGCGTTTCTTTTTCTCGTCGGCCGCTGGCGGTGGGATCCAGTCGAGATCTTTGCGGATGTGGCCTTTGCCACACTTGCATCCGCACGCCTTGAACGCGAGGTCGTAGCCCTTCTTCGTCCAGAGGTTCTGCATGCGCTGTTTCTCGGACCACGAGCGCGCCCGACCGAACGAACGCAGATACGACAGCACCGTCTCCTGCCACTCGTCGAAGCACTCGCGGTGCATGTACTGGCCAGCCTGGCATTCCGGGTTGTTGCAGAGCACGCGAACGGCGTTAGGCAGGTCGTCGGCGTGCAACGGCACCTTGCAGCCGCTAGGCACGCAACACCCGGTGCCGGCGAATAGCGTCGATGTGACAGCCGCTGACAAAGCTGCTGTTGTTGCTGCGGCAGCCGGCTGTTGATGGTGGGTTAATGGTGCAGGTGCTGGCTGTTGTTGTTGCTGCTGCTGTTGCTGCAGGGGTGGGCCGTGCAGCTGCACCAGGCCGTGCATGGGCATCTTTTTGTCGATGGCGAATGTCACCATTCGTGTCTCTACCGCCGTCATGACTGTGTCGTCACCGCCGCCAAGCGCTGCCGCCGAAAGGACGTTCACAACAACAACAACCGCAACCACAACAACCGCGACTACCGCAACAACAAGAACAACAACCGCAACAACCAGAACAACAACGACAACGATGGCCCATATATCGGCGCAACACAACCGAAGTGAGTAGTCTCCGACACCGGTAGCCGGCGTTAACCAGAGTAACAATGACGATTTAGCGACGGCAATGACGACGATGATGATGACGACAACGACTTTGCATCAAAGATGAACAGACCGACTTCAGACACCGCCGCTTCGGCACTGGCTTCAGGTCCGTGGCGGCACGTAGATCGTTGCTTACCGATCTCGCTGATGCTGATGTCCGGGATAGTGGAGTTACTGATGGCCTTCGCTGATGGTCACGACGACGACGACGAGTCTAGCCAATCACTTAAACGTCAATCAATCAATCAAGTGGTGATCACCAACTAACCAAGAAGAAACTAACCAACTCGATTGATCGCTCGAACGAACAAATTGTTAATGCTGCACTTACTACTACTACTACTACGACTATTACTCACGAATGCAATCACATACTCTTCCCTAGAGTAGAAGAGCTATACTTGATCGATATTGCTGAATCTCCAACGATGAGCTGTACTTGACCGATAATCGCTGAGCTGCTGCTGCTTCTGGCGGCGGTGGTGAAGATCGCTGCCCTCTGTTATTGTTGTTGTTGTTGTCGGCGGTGACTTCGATTTCGAGGCAATTTGATACACGAACACACAAGCAAAACATGCGCGCACCTATACTACTACTAGAGCTACTGTTGTTCAGCCAGCAGAGACGGCACACAAATCTCTTCCGAGTTGTTGAGCAAAATGCTTTTTCCTGTTTTTCGTTCCTTCCTTTTCCGCCTGCTTCTGCAGGACGACGACACCACCACCAACACAGTACATAGGACGTCCGTCTGGGCTTCTGATCTGGTTGTCCTGTCTTGAGCGTTTTGATCTTTTTCCTTCGACTCTGTGAGCTGTGTGTTGGGGGGTTCCACAGCGTTAATCACGCACGATCACGCCCACGACGGTGATAACGATGAGAACTCCGACACAGAAGAATGTGGCTGTTTGCGCTGCTGCTGCTGTTTCAGATCCTATGAACCGGTGGTAGTCGATCGTTTTCTCCTGATGACAGGCGTTACGTCGTTGATTTCTCTGCTGCTAATTCTGCTACTTCTGCTGCTCCTGCCGCGACAATCGAAAACTCTCGGTGTGAGATCGATGAAACACCGCGAGCTCACGGACGCAAAATACAGCAAAAGAAGACAGGCAGGCAGACAGACAATGAGTTGATGACGAGAACAGAAGAACGGCAAGTAGATGGCGAAGCAGAAATTGCTGAACAATAACAACAGGAACAATAAGATGAAGATGAGTAAGACGTCGACATTCACCAGAACGAGAGTAATTATAATGACGCCGACGACTATGACAACGACAAAGAAGAAACCCAACAGAAAGCAACTCGTTGAGATCTGGAACTCTCTCTGTCTGTCTGTGTCTCTTTGATCTCTGCGAAGGTGCGAAGAGTGCGTATCGTCGCAGCTGCCCACGTAACCGCCTCTTCTTTCTCTCTCGTTGTCGTCGTTGATTGTTCACGTGTCGTCGTTGTTGTTGCTGTTGTTGTTGTCAGAAGAACAATAAACCAACGGCCAACCACCACCACCTACGGCAAATTACTACGTCTCACGAATCCGACGCCAACTGTCGGCATCATCATCGCCGTCATCATCACGGCTGTTGGTACTGATGTTCCTGCCGATGTTGTTGTTGTTGTTGTCGTTGTTGTTGTTGTTGTCGTTCGGTGAAAGTGATGATAATGATGATGGTGATTACTATAATGACGATGAATATTCTCCGTCTTCCGAGAGAACAAGTAAAGCTCGCGTTCTCTCACAACAACAACGGCAGCAATAGCGATAGTGCATCCACCACTGGGCAACGGTGGGCACTATGCCAAGTGCACAAGTCAACAACTCGACTCAATGAAATGAGTCTACTACTCTTAGATACTAATGCTTCTGCCACCAGCATGAGACTCGCTCTGCTCCTTCGTCGAACTCGAACACTACCACTTCGACGAGCAAACTGCGAACTTGTTGAAGCAACTTGTCATCATCAATCGTCGACGACGACGACAACGACAACGACGACGACCACAACGACGCTTACTACCAGATGAGACTGCTAATACTACTTACTCTAACTAGTACAAGTACTATGGAGCGTGTCACAGTAACTACACAAGTAAACTACAAGTACACTACTATGGAGCGTCTGTAGGGTTGAACAGAACAACACTGCCAGAATGACGACCAAGTTCGCCAAGTTCTGCTAACAGAGAGACGAAGGTGTGGGCCGCGCGGGTCCGTCTGTTCGAGTCGGTCGTGTGTTCGCGCGCAATGTTTCGCGGCAATGTAGCCGGCTGGCGGCTGGCTGGGTGGGTGGGTGTATGGCTACTATTGAGCCGGCTACGGAGTAGCAAAGAAGAAACAGTGGCGCCGGCAGTAGCAGCGGTAGCGGCAACGCAACAGCGGCGCGCCTCGAACAACAGCGACGAAAACGACACAACGAACAAGCGCCGCCGCCGAGCACTGAGTTGTAACTGAGACCAAACTGCTAAAGTGTATTCACTATATCTCGCTCCACGCGGCGGCGGCGGAGTCCGGCAACGTTGCTAGCTGCTGCCGCCGCTGCTGCCGCCGCCGCCGCTACCGCAGCCGTCGCCGCAGTCTCGGTAGCGGCGGCTGTAGGGGCGGCTGCAGGGGCGGCAGCAGCGGCGGCGGCGGCCAGCCAGCGCTCTACATAGTGGCCGCGCCGGTAGCGTTTCCCTCGCCCTCAAGTGGGAGAGGGTAGCCGGCACACTGACCCTCTCCACTCGTGCCTCATTCGTCACGCCACTGATCTCGCGATCTCCTCTCCTTCTTCAGCTGCTGCTTCTTCTTCTTCGCCTGCGTCCTCGAGAATGAGAACCTCGCACGCGCACTCTTTCTCTCTGTATCTCTCTTTCTTTTTCTCTGTAACTCTCTCTCTCTCGCCGACCCACCCGCTCACCCATTCGGCGGCGTGTCAATTTGTTCTCCTCCTCTCCACACGTGCGGGCCACGCTCTCGGGTGGCGCGGGCGCGCTCAGCCCCGTTGCACACAACGCGCGGGTGCCGCCATTAGCACTACAGCCAGCACCCGCAGCAGTAGCAGCACGACTATTACTATTCCCATTCGACCCACCTTCCCACCAGTCAGTTTTTAGTTGGTTAGTTAGTTAGTTAGTTAGTTAGTTAGTGGGACCACTGGTAGATGGATGGTACCCCACACTAACCGCTTCTTCCCGTTGAAGTGCCAGCTAGAGGCTATAGATGGAGCTGAACCTGCAAGGCGCCGAGCAGTTTGGTTGCTGGTGGCAGTATCGCGAGCCCATGGATGACACAGCCTCTTTCGGCAGCCTAGCTCGAGTAGGCGGTAGGCTAACCTGCCTGCCTAGTAGCCTACTCTAACCTAGTCTAACAAAGACGAGTCTTAAACGAAATAAATCGAGGAGGCCGAGACACTCGTTCACGCAGTGAGTGGCGAGCTTCACTCATTCAGATGAGCAACAACACTGGCCAACGATCCTGCACCGAGGATGTATGTTTGTTGTCGCCACCGCCGCCGCTTGTTTTGGCACCACGACCTCGGACGGATCAACTGGTCAATCGATTGTGACTTTGGAAGAAGCCTGAACCAACCTAGGCCAGACTAGGCTCGGCGAAGCGCCTAGTCTGGTCTAGGTTGGTTCAAGCGTCTGTGATCATTGCCTTATGGTCCCACCAGATCATGTCCCGTCAGGACTCATCGGCTGTCCTGATTCGTTCAGCAACGAACGACTTCATGGACGCGAGCGCCTATTTTCCGACACCTCGAAGACTGATCTGCCGGCGCGCGTATTTGTTCACGATTCGAGTCGGCACGTTCGGATTCCGCCGACAGGTTGTGTCTGTATTTCTATCTATCTGCTTTTGTTTCTGTTTGTCTATCGTATGCCACAAGCAGCAGTAGTACCGCCGTAGTCTCGACGTTCATCATTGTCTTTCTGTTCTGACGACGAGTCATCATTGTTTTTCTGTCCTGGCCAGGGTTCTGTCCGCCCCGATCTGCAGCCAAGTGTGCTGGGTGTTAATCATTACCCTGGCCTAATAGCTTGGTTTGCGGTTGTCCCCTGTGTTCATCTGCGCACTCGGAGTTTGTGTACGCTTTTTGTATCGTTTTTTGATATCTCGATTAGTGGGTGTCACTTATTGCAATGCTGGATCTCTGTGCGGAAAATCTTTCATTCTGTCAAATGGGTTGGGGGGGAGGTGGGCAAAGAAACGATTTCAGTTGTAGTTTAATGTGATTTTCTTTCTCCCCTGATTCCCTAGATAGTTTAGGTCACTTGTGAGTGCTGTGCTATAAGGTATATACATAGCTTGTAAACGTTTTAATGCGTTTGTATTGAAATGATTGCAACCGTTGCATCAATGCACCTGATCTAACGCATACGGTGAGTTAGAACATTACCTTATGCGTTACTCACCATACATTCACGAATATTTTGTCCAAAAACGTAACTGTTTATGGTATACTACTAGTTCCAAATAGATCCTGTTGATAGTTTGTAGTTGAACTTCACGGTATTTGCTCCTTCTATGATTGACTATTTAGTGGGCCATATCACAAGCACTTCTAGTTATGTATCTAGTAAGATCGTAACATATTTAAAATTGTGGTTTGGGCGGCTAACGCATCATTCTAACGAGCAGGACGTTACTGTGGTCCAAAATGCGAACACTATAAGAATGACCTAGCAAATTTCAGAGAAGAAGAAGTGATGGCATATCTTAACCAACGTCAGAGAAAATGGCAACCTAGGATTGTCGTTTCGACACACATTCTATTTCCTATTTAAGCTCTGAGTATTTAATAAATGTGCCCTCAGGAACTTGTCGTTCTCCTGTCCCCAGATGCGATAAAAATAATACGGATCACACCAGAAGAATCTTATTACCATTTAATTACGCTAAGTTGAAAATCAAGGTTCTTATTTTGTTTGTAAATGTGAAAATTGTCATTGATTTCTTTTCTGGTCTGTTAAAACCTGCGCAGGTCGTAATGTCGGTAAGATGATACTGCATTTCGATACCATAAGATACAACATTCGATGAACTCGTCTGCCCTACCTTTGATAATATTGGCTAAAGTAATCAAGCAGGGTATAAATGCATCAGCTCCATCAGTAAAACAAGTCAGTAGTAACTCAGTGAGACAGTTCGATAACTGCTGGCGCCATCGTGCGAAAGAGCACGCGTAATTCGTCTGAAACAACCATCTGCCCCCACGTACTCTGCTGGTACCTTTGTGCCCATTGCCGTTGGATTGCAAATACAAGGCATTCTTCTGCGGCGGTCACACAAAATATGCATGTCGAGCCCGGTGGTAGTGTGGTGGGTGCATTCGCGTGCGCCTTGCGACCGGAGGAGACATGGGTGGTGCACGGGTTCGATTCCCACTGTTGCACATTTGTATTTATTGGGGTTCGTCTTATGAGGCAATGCGAGAGCCGTGGACGAAAAAGTTAGTACGCCTAGTATGCCTACAGTTTCCCCAATAGGGACTTGTTGCATGCTAGCACCGCGTGCTCTACTGTTCTCTCGAATCCGTGCTTCACACGGCGATACAGATCTCCGGATCTATAGTATGTATTCTGCAGCGTCTGATGGGCAGCCTTTCTGCCCGGGCCAAGCCAGTAGTCAAGGAAATGATACTCCCGTCACTATGAAAGGCGCATGCCGGCAGTCTTTGCCACTGAAAACGCCCCTTAATCGAGACCTTAGAGAGATTTACATATGAGCATATCCTACAGAAAACCGTTGAGTTGTTTTCATCCAGTATTAGAATATTTATTTCGGTGATTCACTCACTACACAGGGGCTTGCGAGAAGTGTTACCGCGAGTTTATTCTCGAGGCAGCCCCGCATTGTGCCCAGAATTGCTGCCGAATTGCCGCGCTAAACCGCCTGTGATAGCCGTTGAATTAAATCGTCACGAGCGAGTTTTTCTCCCCTGTCGCCACCTCGATTCGTTTGCCAATCTTCTGGAGAAGCGACCATGTCTCGGGGCCGGGTCCCCCGAGTGCCTCAAAAACTAGCGCCACAAAAAAACTGGTAGATTAATAGCAAAATAATCGTTGCAGGTAGATGTAATAATCCGGTGCAAGAAAACGTCTGGTTGCCAATTTGTTGGGTTCCCGTATAGTGGTCAACTCGATCCATCTGAGTTCCGTGACAAGCGCATTGTTACTTGCCTCGTGACGCGGCCTCGCGTTCCCCGCGTCGGCACCAAGGCTTTACAGTGATGGGCGGCTAAGCGGAGCTCTATGCGTATGTAAGCGCGTGCGTCGTCTATGAGGATAGAGCGTAATGGGCTAGATGGGAGAACCCGAACCGAGGCTTCTGCGGCCTGCCGAAAGACGGCGTTGTAAGCGGGCGAGTTCTGGCGAGACGTCTCAGGGCTCTCGATGTCGGCCAAGCTATGCATTGAGGCCGCGAATCACTGCTTGCATTTTGATCGGAAGGCGCGCATTCTGCAGCAACATGAGTACGTGAAGCTCGTGACGGGAGGCCACTTACCAAGGCTTAACAGTTCGACCTTAGACATATTCTCTTGATTCCACTGTGAAGATCCTTTTCTCTTCCTCGACTCATCATTTCAGCAATGCAACGTAACGTGTGTTCACTAGCGTGCGGCTTTCTAGGACCCGTACGTAAAATTAAATGCATTGGATGCTACTTAGTTGTTAAAGGTAGGCTTTAACCCTCTGACGCTCTTCCCTTAACTAATCGTCCTCACGAAACGTTGGCGGGTTGGCGGTGATGAAGGAATTCCTCACCGACCGATTCCCTATGAAATCGTTGCCAGATGGCTAAATGTACTGCGTGAAAATCCTCTCGATACGTGTAATGGCAACAGACCAAGACAGGTTCCATGACCGCCCGCAGCTCGTCATTCACATAACGTGATAGCGTTAGAGAATTTCCAGACTTCTCGTGACACATGGTGGACATGGTGAAGTTTGGAGGGTGAATGAACGGTTCGCATGCTCGCAGCCTGTCGCGAAAGCAACAAGAACACCTTCTAGCTGAAAATAAGGTCAAGCTGGAAGCTTTACTTTATTTTGTTAATCGTTATTTTGTTAGTCGTTCATAGCCGTTTGGCTGAACACAAGGGTAAAATCTTCCTGAACTGTCATTCCTGTACTATTTGGACGTTTCCGATAGCAAACTAAATAATCACCTCAATATACGTTGTCGGGGATGTGCTATGAAACCAAACTGTTGTTCGTCGCGTTAGTTGGTGGTAGCAATCGGATAAAAAGAAAACGAAATTCACCACAAAAAAAATCTTAGATGAGCGACATCGTGCGATATATAAAAAAAATAACAATTAGATTGAGAGCACAAAAGGTTGAGAAAGGGAGTTAGCGAGGAAGCGGATAAATCATGGATTCGACAAGGGTCTCTGGGTCGACCAGCCAGCTTAGTTCTCAGTGTTCAGCACGTTGGATCGTTACTTCTGGCGTCTAGGCGATGGAATCGTCAAAACCGTTGAACCCACGCTGTGACAGTCTTAACCGATGTGACCAGTGATCGACGCCACAGCCGTTAGGCTGCTGGGACTACTCGGCGTTGAAAGGTCGAACGAAACGCCGTCAGAACGGCCAACAAAACTATACGACAACAACGACTGGGTAGGTGACGGCGACAACAACAACAACGACATCAAAGACGACTTTGCCCCCCCTCCCCCGTCTCTCCCCCGCAGGGGGTCGATGCTCTACCAGCTGACTCACCGCATTTCCAGGTACAGCGCACAACGCAGTTCTTCTGCTATGATAATATTACATAGTTCTTCTGCTATGATAATACAAACATTTTTAAGAAGGTTTCTTTTAATGCTACAATATGTTACGTTTCCTACAAGACTGGAATCGCCGTGAGCCATATCGTCATTCACAGAGGGCCGACCAGCACCACACTTCGTTGAGACATCTAGCCGTTTTCCGGACAGTCAACGCTTTGTGGCAGTATGGCTGATCTCACCTATTCTCGAAGAACATTGAACATTACTCAAGAAAGATTCATTTGATCAACAACAGGGATCGAGTCGGGGGCGGCACCCCCGCCAGATAGCAACCGTGACCGACGCTAGTCTAGTCTCCTAGACTACGGCGCCACATTTTCCCGCCGTCGCTATGGCCAAGAGCGTCCTAGTGGCCCTTCACTTCACTGAGTCTTGAGGGGCATGGAGGCGTAGAGAGGCGGCGGAGGTATTCGAGAGGCGGCGGAGGTATTCGAGAGGCGGCGGGGGTATTCGAGAGGCTCGCGGTGGCGCTACTGCCGCGGCATAAACGCAGGAGCCATCGCGAAAGCGACGGCATCGGCCAATGATGCAAGGCCACAACAACAACGACGACGAGCGCTGTTTGGACATCATCGACCACTGACCCAGTCGCTCAATGACGAGTTACGCACGGCGTACGCTTGGCCCGTTGGTCGTTTTTCGTTCTTCTGGATCGCGCGATTTGTGATGGTTCTGGCTAGTAGTAGTAGTAGCAGCATCATCATTATGTTGCTGATATCGTCGTCGCCGCCGCCGCCGCTGCTGCACGAAGAGATACAAACACGGCGTGAGCGAAGAAGAAGAACAACAAGCAAGGAAGGAACGAGCCGAAGGGAGCAAAAGGAGCAAAAACATCCGGAGGCGGAGGCGCCGGCGCCGGCGATGCAACTCTGTCAACAACTACGAAACAGCCAGCAGCTTCGATGTTTGTGTGGTAGTGAACTTCGTTTCACAAGAAGGAGGTTCTGCGGACTGCAGGCAGCGGGAAGCGGGCGGGATGGGGAGGGGGCGTGGGGCAGACAATCGGACTTCGTCGTCACCCCCACCACAACCCATCTTCTTCTCGCGACCACACATACATACACGAACCCAACGAACACACACGCACAGCACACCATACACAGGAAACACATATAAACACATACTATAAACAAACAGGCACATCGAAACGTGCATATGCGCTCGCTAAACGCTTCTCAGCGCGCGGCGGACGGAACAACCAACCAACGGACAAACAGACCTACACAATCGCCCACTCAAGGTCAGCGCTTAGCGGGCAAACCGGCCACCGACTCAACCCTATCCGTTGGTTTGGCGGATCGCCATCTCACACCGCGCTCTTCCTCTCTCTCTCTCTCTCTCTCTCTCTCTCTCTCTATATATATATATATATATATATATATATATATCTTTCTCTCGTCTCTCTCTCTCTTTCTATATATATATATATATATATATACACATATTTCTCTCGGCCTCGATTTTCCTTCACGTTCTCTCCGTTTCTCTCTCGCTTTGTGTCTTTGTTGTTTCGTACAATATCTCTCTTTTTTGCGCGCGCGCGATGAGTCGGTTGGACAGTGGCCTTTTTACTGGTTCAGTCTCGTCGCGGCGCGAACGTTTTTTGTTGTTGTTGTTGTTGTTGTTGGTGGGTAACACATTTTCGTTCGCGCGCGGCTGTCATGAAAACGCCAACAACGAACAGCCAAAGTATCGGCTGTTGCGGTGGCGGCGGCAGACCGATCGGAGGACAAACACAGAACGAGCCGCCGAGTCCACAACGCAAACGACCGCGAACGGCAACAGAAAGAGGAACAACAACAATCAAAACAAAACGACAACAACAGCAACAACAAGGACAGCAACAACAAGGACAGCAGCAACAACAACAACAACAACTACAATAACAGCAACAACAACAGTACCAACAACAACAACTGTAGCAGCAGCAACAACAACAACAACAACAACAACAACAACAACAACAACAACAACAACGACAACAACAACAACAACAACAACAACAACAACAACAACGACAACAACAACAACAACAACAACAACAACAACAACAACAACAACAACAACAACAACAACGACAACAACGACAACGACGACGACAACAACAACAGCAACGACAACAACAACGACGACACAACACGACAACGACAACAACAGCAGCAGCAACAACAACAAACAGTAGCAGCAACAACAACAGTAGCAGCAGCAGCAGCAACAACAACGAACGAAAAAATAGCTCGACCGCATCGACGACGACGACAACAACAACAATAAAAAAATAACTCGACAGGCATCGACGACGACAACAACAACAACAACGGTAAGAGCAGCAACACCAACAATCGTAGCACCAACAACAATAACGACGCGAAGGCGCAAAGGACACAGCCGCACTTCGCTGTTTCGTGATCTGTTTCTTTTGCTTGTTATGTGTGTGTATCATTCACTCGTGTTGTTTGTCCCTGTTACGTGATCTCTGGCTTCTTCTTAAAGAGGAGGATGACGCCACATTTAAAACGGCTCTTTGGCATCGCGACACGGCTGCAGCTTGGTGGCCAGTAAACTATATATGTATTAACAATATATGCATATGTATGTATATATATATATATATATATATATATATATATATGCATATGTATATATATATATATATATATATATATATACGTACTGTAAATATACATCCAGGATACCCGTTTGAAAGCGTGCGCACAAAATCTGTTAAAATAATTTCATTTGTTCGGCTTTTCTGTTCAACTTAAGCGAAACAGGGGAATGATGGGAGAATTACGACTATCCTTGACCATCTTCTGGAGTCACACGTGGCGTGGCCACGAATCATCGCGCGTATATGAAATAGCTCGAACGTCGTATTCACTAATACTGTCGCACAAATGTTAGGTCGTCGTCCAGAAAGTTCAGGAGGAATGTATTTTATACACACAAAGTTCCGTCAGTTAACCATATCGTACACCACCACCACCACATCGTTCTTTTCTATAACGATCGCCGTCGAAACGCACTCCTAATGAGGCGAGATTTCCATCCTTCGAAAAATATCCTGACTTGCAGATGCAAGTCAGTGATGATGAAAGTAGCTTTTATGCCGTAAAAACGTTTTTACCGTTTTTACTCGAACGAAATTCGGAAGCGAGCCGAACAGATCGAGGCAGAAGGGAACACAGGGTGGTCAGGACTCGATCTAGTAGTAGGTAGGATAGAACATGCAAAATCCTATAACTTGCAGCAGGTGGTCGCCACATACAGGTATGTACGCGTGCGGCCGTTGTCACGATAGACTACGACAACTCTATATCCACGCATGTACAATTGGGAGCGCTTTTTGCTTCAACCGCTCGAGCAACTGGCAGTACTGTTGTCACTGTTAATCGTGTATTTGCTCTGCGGACGTTTTTACTGCACGACGCTTTTTCAGTTA
Source organism: Dermanyssus gallinae (assembly GCA_003439945.1). Classification (NCBI taxonomy): domain Eukaryota; kingdom Metazoa; phylum Arthropoda; class Arachnida; order Mesostigmata; family Dermanyssidae; genus Dermanyssus; species Dermanyssus gallinae. The sequence continues at coordinate 108,361 of QVRM01002096.1, forward strand.
CCACCAGACACACAGATCACGCGTGGTTAACGTAGCATGAGCACCCACTTTCGCAATCGACCACAACTTTGTACGAGTGTCGTCGTTGTAGACTATTATTCACTTCTTATCGCCGGTAATCAAGTTTCTCAAATAAATCATGTTTTTTCAACATATATTAACATAACGTTTGGAATATTGTTTGCAATTCTCCAAAAAAATAAGAGCACATGTGTTTAGGCGGTTAGTTATTTCGTTCTCGGTATTTCTGCGGAACAATAATACATCGGCAAAATTGGCGTAGTCATCGCTAGTTGGATGAATGCAAATGAGCTGACTTACGCGATACGTTCACCCTATGTGCCATTTTGTCGACGGTCGAACGTCTATTTTTTAAGTCTCAGTCAAACGTCTACTACAATCTACAAAAGCAATTATTTAATTTGTGTCTGCTTTGAATAGCGAACCCGTTCCTAATTGACGTGTCACAGGAAAATATCTACTATGTAAGCGATTGATTTGACGATGGTGGTGATGATGATTAAGATAATTGCGAGGTGTGAACGTGTGCCAGCATTTCCTCGTATATTTGTTCAGTCCATGGCGAAGGTATTCCTGACCTGCATAGACCCTTCTGACAATGCTACTGAATTCTGCGTGTTTTGTCCCTTTGTCTAGACTAGTTTTGTAGCAATTCAGTGGGTGTGGCCCATCGGGCTCAACCACACGGTGCGCACGGAAGGGCTGACGGATGGGAGCACCTATCCTGGGAATTTTTACCACACAGAGCACCTGTAACGCATTTCGCAAAAACCTTTTTGTAATTCCTTTAGTGCAAACACTGAAATCAATTCAACACCAAGCCACCGTAAGTGTTGGATCATTTTAGAGAAAATACAAAAACCTCCTTAGGTCCCCATATATGAGGGACGTAATTTTGGTAGTACCCCAAAAGATCAGTACAATTAGGACCGCAACGAATCAACCAATTCCGCGGGACGAACTTTTGGCGGCTGTAGGTATGAAATCGACTACCTCGTATTATTGTTGGGTTTGGCGCGTCAGCGCAAAAAGGATGCAACTGACTTCTTAAGCTTTGTCCACAGATCCTTGCATATGTTGTGCCTCGCTTTCTGAACGCTTATTTTGTTGTGGATCTAAGAGGTACGAGAGGTCTTCGATTTTACGTGTGCATGGCTAGCGCACTATAGCAACAACTTCTCTCCCTATTTGAGCATGCAGAACCCTGCCCTCACAACAACGCGCACACGCGTACCTAGTTTTCTACAACTGGCAAGCCGTGTCTATCTAGAAGTACGCACTAGCATGCACCTAGAAGTGCTATTGCATTCGTCCGCCGAAGATGCCGTCGCTACCCGGGAGGCTTAAAACAGGATTTGTAATATCACATGCTTGCAGCTAACACTCCCATATTTTTAAATTATTTTCCTAGGCCCAGCTCATTACGGAAGCGCGGTTCTAGTCATGGTACCAAGCTAGTGTGAGGGCAGTGCCTTAGGCCAGCCAGCATCTAAAGGGGTTTTGAAGCCGCCAGTAAAATTACACATGTTCTCGGTAAGGTCAGCTCTTCCATGACTTACTTCGCCGAGTTCCTGTTTTTATGTGCCACTGTGAATTCGGTTTTAAGTGTTCTTTTCAGAGGGTAGGGCTGAGTAGAACCTTGACAGTCACTTCTGCTAGAATGGCGTTTTCTTTGACTCTTCACTGTCCATCGACGAGCGATTCCTTTCAACTAAACTAAATCCACAAAGCAGCGTATGGCGGGGACCTAAGTAGCCCTTCCAATTTCAAGGCTTCCCTCACATACTATCCCATACTTTTCTTTTTAAGGCTTTGAGGACTCAACTGCTATTTTCACATTCAAAATAACCACTGGTGAGAATCACACGATGCTGCTTCCGTATCTCGGATGTCTTCCAGATAGACGCGAATGTTCTCCTGTGCTTAGAGAGATCATTTCTCCTGTCTTTACAACAAGATCTATTGATAAGACTTCATAGTTTAGTGGTGCTTCCTTGGAGTCGCACAAAACGGGTTCGCTTAGAAGAAACTCTAGCCTGCCGAAGATATCTCTCGGAACCGAGATAGTTCGCACTTCGTTTAATAGCATTGGTAATTTCATCGCAAACAGCAAGGCCTTCACTGTACTTAGAAACTTTACGGTACATGGTCGTGCGAAGTCTGCGTTCACGAACAGCAGCCGATTATTGCTCACTATATAATGCGTGGGAGCTCTTCCTTGTGGAACAATCGGTGCAGCATCCGGGTCAGCGGTATGCCGCGACTTTCTGTATCAGTTCTGCTTCCGTCCACTTCAAATAGTAATAAACACCGCGAAGCAACCCTGGGTTTATATTGAGAAATCGGGGCCTCTACTGACTATTCCAGTCTATTTTTACACACTAGAATGCGTGGCTTAGTCGGTACTGGTTCCTGGGCACATCCTAGTGTGCGTCTTTGTGGCCAGTGGGCTGCCACCACAGTCCAACGTTACCATACCACAGATGCTCATTTCATTACTGAGGCCTGGGGTACTCACTTATGCCACCACTTTATTACGTCTTTCATATTCTTATTGCTAGGCACGCACTACCTACGATTTGCCCAAGCAAGTGTTTTTCTCTGTGTTTCTCCATCCCTGCTTCGTACGTGGGCAGTGCGCGCTTTTCTGTCTGAGCGACCTCAAACGTTTCTTGTGTCGCCAGCCTTGACAACATGTTCAAGGCGTTGTTCAGAGGCACAGTTCTATACGCTGCCGCTCACTTGTTGTAAGAGGTACTGCACCCAGGTTACAACTAGATGTGTCCACGACCTTCGTTATCTCCTTTCCTACCTCACATCACCTGAGCGACTGGCCTCTGTTCATTATCGATCCTCTTTAGAAGACGGCTCGAGTATAATCTTTTTAAGGCGGTTTCATTATTTTGGGGAAATCGGTATACGCCACATGTAGACCAATTGACTGGCTTCTCACCTAGTTTTACCTCTGGATATATTGTCACTGTCAGGTCTCTACTATAGAGTTCTATTCGGAAATATATTAATAAATATTTTATATATATTTATAATAATCTGATTTGCACTGGGAACTTCATTTCCATGAAGAGAGAGCGTTGCTAGTGAGAATTAATTTAAAAAAAAAAATCTCCTTAGTTGTACAAAATCTCGGTTTCGAGAGAAACAGTCAATTCTGCAGCAATGAAGACACTTTACTACTTGTGTAGGGCAAAATACGATAGATTAGATTAAGAAAAGTCTTACAAGTCGATATGTTGTTATGTCTTACGTTACACATTACGGTGCAAAAATTCGTAAAAATCTTCATTACTGCGTAACGTAGTTGCCAAGTAACTAAGCTTTTTCGATAGCCATATCCAAAAGCAAGGCATGCATACTTGTATAGGGGTGTATGAGAAAGTTAGGTACATATTTTGAGGTTTGGTAGAACATGGCAAGAGAATAATTTTTCCTAATGGAAAGAAGGGGCTACATTTTACGACTTATATTCGTACCGACCGCAGCAAGTTCAAGCTCTGCTGGATCCAGATTACGAGCGCCGGGTTGTCTTCTGGTAGCTGTGGTCTGTGGTAAGTAGAAGCCCGCATGTGATGACTGCGTGAACGCCAGGGGGCGTTTCATAGTGAATATGTGTGTGTTTTTTTTTTAATTTCCCGTAAAGCAATTGCCTGTGTACGGTTTTTTTCGTGTCATGGCTAAATTTTATCTACTCCGGCATTTACCTTCTCTAAATTGGAAGCCATGCAAACCAATTTAAGAGTGGCCGGTCTGGGTCTCGAACCCAGTCCTCCCGAATGCAAGGCAAAGGCTTTGCCACTAAGCCATCTCGCTCGATGTGGGCTAGCATGGTCAACAACCCACCTCATAGGCACACACATACCTCCTGAGAGGTTGGATGGAGAAGTATACCACACGTGCCTGAATGAAACATAACCAAGGCTGTTGGGAGACGTTCCAGAAAGTATTCGCGAGAGCATGTGGTTCCAGCATGACGGACCGCCACTGTACTCCACTCGTGCGGTATTAGATTGGCCGCGATCGCCCGAGTTAACAAGTCTCGCTTGTTCCATTGGGGTCACCAAAAAATAAAATGCAATATATATATATATATATATATATATATATATATATATATATATATATAAGTATTTCAGTTGTATCTGGTAGTACATAGCGGAGTTCACATCCAAACAAAAAACCGCACTGCTCCTTTCTTAAAGCAGGCCGTCAATAGGTAGAATCAAAAATACATTTTTGCCTATGGCCTCGTTCAACTGTCTTAAATGTGCTCAAATTCGGGCACGTTTGTTTTTCTTCGCAAGCTTCATTATGCCTGAAACCTAGGCATTCACTTAACTAACCTCAGGTTACTCTATCGATTTATTCTCCCCCCCCCCTGTCTAATAACTTATGCAGCTCTCTTCTTATCTGGTCCCATATTTTAACTGGAACCCTCCTCACTCATTGCTGCTTTGGTTTCACGCAATTATCCACCCTTAATCAGGTGCCCCAGTCACTTTTCGTCACGTTTATGCGAACACTCCTTAATTCACCTAGTATTCTACTCCTTCTATGATGTCGTACCGTCATTTGCAATCTATGATTATTCTAAGTGACGCCAGCCCACTCTTTCCCAGGACCGGCCGTGTCTGCTTGACTGCACATACTGTGCATGGGCTTCAGCATACCTCGACGTCATAGCCTATTGCTCCCCGTGCTTCTATTCATTACCCCATCCCCCCCTATCCACCCAATATGGTTTGACTGGGTCCTGCTTCCTTCCTTCGATTGCTATTTCTTCTGAATTCATTATCGTTACTGCTGCTCCTGGGTCTGGTAGTGTCTGGTACCGCGCCTATCTGGGCCTCAACGCTCGCAGACGCCAGTGGTGTATTCCATATCATCTATCGGCTATATCGTGCCACGTCCTGCCGACATCGGTCGGTTTCTAGCGTGAGCGGATTCCCTTGTCTTGTTGGCACTGACTCGCCCGCCAGCCGGCGGTACCTACAACCGCTGCTGATCTCGCGCGCTTACCGCCCTGCAGGAACTTGCAAAGTACCCTGTGCTTTGGCTCCTAAAACATCGCACTTCCTTTGGCTGGGTACCTTGGTGTCGTCCGGCCCTAGAACATACGTTCTCACTTCACACGGCGTACACGCTACGCGTTTACGCTGCCCACCCTCATTCTATGCCGCCACCGCTCCTTACACAAGCCCTGGCACTACCCCGGGTGCCATCTTTCGACTCTCTAGCTCCACTCCTCCCTTCTAACCTCTCGATGCAGTCGGTATTATGTGCCACCGCGTAGAGGTCTCACGTCTTTCTTTAGCAGCAAGCTTTCCCGTATTTGCTGCGTTCTCAAACACCACCGGCAATGAAGTGCGGCTGCAGGACCCGTTTTGACCGAACTTCGGAAAACTGGATCGCGTTACCAGCTCCGTCAGCGCCATGAAGCGTTCACGACTCATCGAAAGCCTGTCTTCCCTCGACGAAATTTTGTTCTTGCGCAGCTGCGCCTCTCGTTTTCTTAGGTACCTATGCGTCTTTGGGTATTCAAACTCTCTGTCGGCTTCTTCCACTCGCAGTTTTTCCGTAGTTGCTGTTGTCTGCAACATTTTAGTATGCCGGATACAGGAGCAAACAAGGGCCATTGGAAGTGCCGCTTAACACGACCTTTAGACTAGTTCCGCACACCCGTTCGTCCGTAGATTCAATCAGTCCACACGGCACGGCCGGTCTCAGGAAGCCTGTTGCCAACGCATGTACAAACCCATTCTGCCTTTGTACATGTAAGGTCTGTAGTTGTAGTTTACTTCTTTATAATGTTCTGATTAAGCCCACGGTCTGCCGAGGCAATATTGGAACACAGTGTGAAATCGAATTGCTTGTCTTATATTCGTATCTAAAATGAAATATTACTTTTTTGATTATACATCCTATAAGGTGTTTCTATGCGCAAGTGCAGAACCTGTCCTAGAAGCGACAATATCGTTTTGAACGCGCAACATCAAAGTCATCTAGATATAATACTTGAAGATGCAATCATTGATAAGACACGGTATGGAAACCACTATATGTCGGGTTGGCTTTCTATAGGATACCGTGGAACCAAGCGGTAGGAAAAATTGCCTTGCTTGAGACGAAATCTTGTTTACCTAAGCTAATGGTTCCGTCGAATTTCGTCGTTCTGCGTCAACAGTTGAAGTTACACCACCAGACGCTAATTTAGGTAGGTCGCTGTTGAGATTATAAAGTCCTGCCACGGAAGTTTGCAAGATTTGCGACTAAGTGTCGGTCGAATTGCTCACGAGAACGCCTGGCTTACTACACGCCTGGCTTATACTATCAAAAGTTAGACAGTCTTTTTGAGGCCGATAAAGCAAGCATACTGGTTCGACGTTAGACGCTTCTGGATTCTCTCAAGCACAAAGCAGCAGTAAATTTCCGCATTAGCAGCAGAAACAACGGCACGAACCTAATCCACAGATGAAGGAACCTGCCAAAACGTACGTTTTTCAGGTTGATTTCTGCCTGTCTAGATTTCTTCTTTGTGTTCAGCACAGCTGGTGGCTGCTATCACCATTCTCACCTATGCGGATCCTTCGGCCCGTCCAGCGTATCATTCCAACCCTTCTACCCTTAGCGGCAATTGTCGTACGACCACAGCTTACATCATCGACCGACTACTTCCAACAACATATACTACTAATTATCGTTATATGCATATGTACATATACTCGACAAACGTAAAAACACAATTATACTATTGCTGCTGCTGCTCTTGGTGTGTGTCTGGTTGTTTGTTATTGCTGCTTCAGTTGTTAATGAAGAAGAACATGATGAATTAATATACTGATGAGTATAGCTTTTGTTTTTTGCAGAAGCATGTCGTACGTACGTCCGTCCCGGCTGATTGTGACCGATTGTCGTCCCGGCCAGGTTCACCGGTCATCTCGTCTCGTCTGGTGTCAGCCATCTGCAGCCGACGAATAGCCGTTATGACCTCAATTTCGTGTCGTCATGCTGGTATTTCCTGGGACCGTTGTCCCGCGTCGCGTCGCCGTTCTGTTTCGGCGATCTAGCGGCGATTTCTGTACGCATACACATCACGTATCTGTTGCCGCCACCACCGCCGCCGCCGAAACAGCATCTGAGGCGGTTCCGAACCACTGTTGTGGCCGCTGCTGTTGCTGTGATTGTTGTATGTAGCTGTCGCCTGGTCGCTTGCTGTGGTTGTCGTTGATACGATTTATGCCGTTCTACTCTAGCCGTCTTTTTGCTGCTGCGGTGGGTGTTGCAGTTTTTATCGGCGTCACTTCTGTTGTTGCTATTGTTGTTGCTGTTATTGTTGTTGTTGTAGCTGTTGCTGTTGTTGTTGCTATTGTGACTGTTGTTGCTATTGTTGTTGTTGTGGCTGTTGTTGTTGCTGTTGTTGTCGCTGTTGTTGTTGTGGCTGGTGTTGTTGTTGTCGCTGTTGTTGTTGTCGCTGTTGTTGTTGTTGCTGTGGCTGTTGTTGACGATGCTGTTTTCGGTACTATTGTTGAAGCAACTATTGTTGCCACTTGTTGTTGATACCGTTTGTTCTGTTGCTAATGCCGTTTCTGTTCTCAGTACTATTGTCGTTGAACTCGATGACAAAGATGGGAACGACTATGGCGCCGGGATAATGATAATGATGATAATGGTGATGATGACGATGATGATGATGAGATGATGAAGTAGATGATGTTAACGCCACCAAACTTGCCAACAAGAGGAGTTCGACCGACGTTTTTCGTCATCGCTTCGATATTCGTTCTCTCGTTGTTCGGGTCGCCGTTTTTCCAGTGAGCAGTATTGTTTTCCCCAGAGCACCCCCAACTGCACCCCCGAGCGGCCGAATCGCTCGAGGTGTATTTGAGAACGGCACCACGTCCAACGACTACATCCGTCGACGACCACGTCTCTCTCTCTCTCTCTTGTTCACCCCTTTGCGCGCGTTGTCCGATCAGCCACGCGCTGGCTTAGCTTAGGCGCCGTTTCGGCGTGCCCCTCAGGCAGTCCTTTCGGCGGCGGCAGCGACAACAACAAAAACAAGGGCCATAACAACAACGGCATCATGGACAAGAATGATAAGGAAAAAAATCACTGCCGCCTCATCTGTTCGTCGTTCGCTTGGTTGAGATGGTTGGCCGTCATCGACAAATCGATGTTGTTGTTTCTGTTGTTGTTGTTGTTGTTGTTGTTGTTGTTGTTGTTGCTGTTGTTGTTGTCGTTGTTGTTGTTGTTGTTGTTGTTGTTGTTGCTGTTGTTCATGTCAGCCTGCTGCCATGATGCCTCCTCGATGATGCAATAGCGGTTGGCCCCTTTTGAGTACTACGACGCCAGCAGTGAGCAGGCAGATTTCGAGTGTTCCCCAGGTTTCAGCACAGGTGGTTGGTGCACCAACCAGAAGAAAACCGAGAAAAGAAGAAGATGAAGAAGAAGAAGAAGAAGAAGAAAAGAAGAAATTATGATGAAGGAATAAAGAACAAGAGAGGGAGGGAGGGAGGAAGGAAGGGAGGAGATGAGAAGCCGGTGCCCCGACTCAAGCTAATTGATGTCGCGGCGCGTATGGAAACTTGTCCCGGGTATCCGGCTGTTCCCTCGTTCGCGTGCAGCAGCAGGAGTAGTAGGAGATGTATCAAACGGGACGCTACTGCTGTTATTGTTGCTGCTGTTGTTGTTGCTAGCGTTATTGTTCTTGTTGTTGTTGCTAGCTTTGTTGTTGTTGTTGCTAGCGTTGTCGTTGTTGTTGTCAACGTCATCATCGATGCCTGTCGATAGCCGTTGGTTCAGCGTCGTTGTAACAGCGGCCACAACCGTTCTAACCCATTTTTCATCGACCGTCGACAGAACGAAATATGCATACGTAAGCGTTGCTGCTAAAAATCACCTGCTTATGGTCCTCTATAATGTACGCGACCAGTCACATTGGTGCTGCTATTACTGCTATATTAATTATTATTATTATTATTATTATTATTATTATTGCAATCATACCAAGTATGTACTATCAAAAAAGAATACCAAAAATACTCCATAACTTAGACAAAACGAAAATGAACGTTTATTTTAATGATTATTATAATGGTGACTGATGTGTTTGTGATTATTCTTCAGTTGCCATCTCACTAACGGTATATATATATATAACGACAATAACATTAGCAACAACAACAACCACAACAAGCGCAGCAGCAACAATAAAAGCGACAGACAACGACAATAACAACAAGAACAACACGACAACAAGAGCACCAATGACATATTTACTTATCACTATAGTTATCGCGCGATCCAGCTAGCATGGCCGGCCGGCATAATCTCTCGCATTGGTCTTCAACGCAATCAGTCTATGCAAGAGCCGTAGTAGGTAGGAACAGCAACAGTAACAATCCTGACTGATGCAGCGCGAAGCTCTGGCGTCGCCGTTGACGCCGCCTGGCGCCGTCGACGCACGATGGCTGCTGCGTTCAGCCAGCTGGTCGGCCAGATGTATCTGCTGGAGCTGCTTAACAAGCGAATGCGTGCGTTCTCGAGGCGACGTGTACTGTACAAGAGCCGTCCGCGTCCGCATTCGAAGCGTCCGCGTCGACAACGCTCAGACCCTGATCGCGCGTCCACGCGCAACCTCATGCAGCAAGAAGGCAAGAAAATGAAGTGGCTAAAAGTACCTCGCCTCCATCTCCCGTTCTCTGGCGCTCGCCCGGCATGGATCGTCGTCGCCTTCGTTGTCGTCGTCGATGTCGTATCGTCTGTGTCTCCAAGCAAGCCGAAGCGATCACCTTGACGCCACCTGGTGTCTCTTCAAGGAGCCGCCAGTCATATTCGATGCAGACGCATGCATATATATATATATATATATATATATATACATGTATGTATATATATATGTATGTATATATATATACATATATATACGCGGACCCCTGACCAACTGCAAGTCCCTCCGCCGCCTGTCTCTCCCCCTAAAGTCATCAATAGCGTATACGACTACAGTCTTAAGGATAGCCTTGATTTCAACACTTTGAAGCACAGTAACGGAAATGTGAATGTTAGCTTTTACTTCGTCACATTCGCCGTCGGCCATTCTCGCGCAAAATGGCGTCAATCGCTGAGGTGGGCGGGGGGGGGGCGGTAGAGGGGGTTAAAATGTCGCTGGGCAATGTCAATCAGTATTGTATAGTAGGATCTTGTAGGAGCAAGTCGCACGAATGGATTCTACCCGTACTGCTACAGCAACAACAGCCGCAATAATAATAATAATAATAATAATAGTAATAATATTCACAGAATAAATAACACTCAACAACAGTAACAATGCCGAAAGCAAATGCAGGCAACGAATATTTCATCATCCATTATTCATTCTAGAGACAGCGAATCAGCAACGGTTGTGTCGCCTAGCGGGGACACAATAACGGACGTTGTATACACATTTGCTCCGCATACTTAGGGCGCCATCTACACGCCAAATCATCATCAAGTCTGAATGAATCATCTCAATTCGAGTACTGTTGGTGCTTTTTTTTTATTTTGGAGAAGGGTGAACGTATTTACGCACGCTTCGAGTACGGAGTATTTCCGCTCTCGAGAGCAGTGTGGGGCTCGACCCTGGCGGTTGGATGTTGGTGGTCCGTCCAAGACCACTACCAGTGTCTTGGCGGACCACTTTACATGTTGGTGTGTGAGTTTTGTTTCGAAGCAAACCTGCTATTGATGTGAAATAGCCAATAAAATACGCCTAGCAATGTCATCTGCTTGGTCGGGTTTTCCTTTTGCCTATCTCGTATCAACCCCTTCCCCCCCCCTTCCTCCCATTCACATAACCTAACCACTACTGCAATTGCCCGCAAGTAAAACGCGTCTTTTACTACGTCGTAAGCAGAAACGACGAGGCGCAGTTCTTAAGCCTCGTCGAACCGGTTCGTTAATATCACGAGCGTTTCCCTAAGAAGAGCAAATTCCATCATATAGATAGAGATCCCGAGAGGTGTTCTATTATTGTTTTTTTTGGTATTGTGTTGTTGCCGCCGCTTCTGCTATCGAGTGGGATACGCTGCTCCGGTGTTCTCCGCGATGACCTGGGTGCTGACATCCCAAGCAACACCATTGACGAACGGAGTAAGACGACAGCACATGTGCAAGGGCAAACCAAAGGCGACTGCTGGCATGGCTTGTCTACCCAAAAATATGTTCGCAGCTCATATCTATCATGTCGTGAAACCTAAATCAAATGCACCAATGCTACTGCTCCGCGTGTCTCTGCCTGATACGTTTAATACTGAGTGACATTTGTGTCGTAATTGGTTGTATTGTCAAGCATACAGCTTGTTAGTTCGATAGGTAGACACATAAATAGACGTGTAATTTAAGTGGAAATCCACCCTTAATCGCCCGCGACTGCGATTGCGCAGCGTATTTAAATGGCCACGTTATCCGCGATATAGTAGTTCGTTTTGTAACATCAACTAATGTACTCTGTAAGGCACAGATATGGCAGTTCGGATTATTCGGGCATCGTATCAAGGCTCTGTGGCGCTTTGGCTTGCTACTAACCATCTAATGCGTATGCGCGGACGTGGCCATTGGTTCTCGTGAAGGATCTAAGCCTGCTTTTTCTTTGCCAACTTCTAAAGTGCATTTGAAAAACATGCGTCTGCTTAAACACATAGTTATATCGGGCATGACCGCCTACATCAGGCCATTTGGGCGTCGAACGCCATGTTAGTAACAAAGCGTGCTCTGCTGATATTGAAAGGCATTTTTTCCGTATTGCCCAGTATATGCAGGAAGCGATGCGAGGCAGAACCCAAAAAGACAAATTAATATAGTGCGTGAACTTTCGACAATGTGTCAACATGCGCGCATACTTCATTCATAATGTAATAGATATTCTCAAACAAAGTAATTTATATATATATATATATATATATATATATGCAACTTTGTTTGATGCATTTAAGGATTATACATATTTTATGTCTTCAAAGAGCTAAATACGTATATGTCTTTTATTTAGATATATTTACGCATGCCTATGTCTAAAATACTGCACTTTCTAAGCTAAACGACCAAGGAAAACAACGTATTGCAGTTTACAATGGAAAGCAAGTTAAATCCAGAAATTGTCGTCCGACACTGGTACAGCGGAAATTGTATAGTCTTGACGGCTATAACGAGTGTCCGATTTCCGGTATAAGCGTATATATTTATACGACTTGCATAAAAGATTACGTTTTTAGCCAGCATGCGGTTATCTATATATAGTGGTATACAATTTATGATCATACCAAAACGTTTTTTTTTATATAACATACATATTTATTTAACATATATAAGTACAAAACATGTCTCGACGCTCGCAATGGGCCTTAAGGCCTGTGGCACGGACGTCGAACGCATACATCCTCTTGTCATCCTGAAGGTGGGGGTGCTAGGGGGGAGGGGGCAGTGTGTATTCAATTTATTTTAAATTTTACATAAAACTCAGGCAGCAAAAGAGCACGATTGATTCGAAAGAGTACGAGTCGCGCTGAGACCAAACCCGCGAGCTTTGCTGTTATCGGAGCGGCTCTAATCTTCCAGTTTACGTATATAATATATACGTCGAGAGTAATACATTTTTATTGAAGTTTACTTTTTAATTATACCGGGATTTGGGAAAATAGGAGCCTGCTGCCATCCTTGGATTTCATTGCCATTTCTCTGGCTCACTATCCGGAATCAAACTTGTGTTTCCCGTAACCCGTTACAACCATGGTAAACAGATAATAGATCATTAACAATTGATAGAACAAATTCCTGAAAGAAATTGCAGTTGTGCATGCCTAGACAAAACGCTAGGCAAAGCTATTCATAGTCACCACCTGTAGCCAGTCGAAGACAAGGTTTCCACTAGTAATAATCAAATCACATCTAACCACGTAAGCTGCACGTAGATGCATATTTAGTTCTAGAATTAGCCCAGTTAGCTAATTACAAAACACATCCTATGAAAGTATAATGGATTTATTGAGCCAATTGCGGTTTCACTATTCAGAGGCATGACCTCAGACGTGCATGGTTTATTATTTAAGACAAGTATTAGACTACTGGCAGGATAAACATGTATATATATATATATATATATATATATATATATATATAAAAACTGGTGAATCGAAAACGCCTTCGCAGGGCACGGTTTACTGGAGCAGGGCGAGAGTAACTGCCTGTTAGGACCACATCTAAATTATTTCCATAACGTTGGACTTTGTTTCGACGACGACAACAACAATAACAACGCCGTCTCTGTGGCTTAACTTATTCCTAGCAGCGCGCAACCAACTGCAACAGCAGAAGTAGCCGGCGACTGAAATGCGCAGTTCAGTGTGGTGTCGCTTTCGTTGTCGTCGTCGTCGTCGTGGTCACATCTGTTGGCAGTGGACGAATTTCTGAATATATCTCTGCAGGCTGCTGCTGCTGCTGATGCTGCTAGACTTAATGCTCCCACTCTGCATTCAGATATATTGTAGATATCTGTGCACTTACTTCCAGCCTATGCGGTGGTTTACTAGTTATGTGCTGAAACGTCTTGCTCCGGACGGGCAGGTACTCCAACAGGACGATCCGTCTTGTAAGGGGAGGGAGAACCTGTTGCTACAACTAAGGTGATGACAACAACAACAACAACGACGACAACGACAACAACAACGACGACAACGACAACAACAACAACGATGACGACAACGACAACGACAACAGCAACAACAACAACAAGAATAAAAATAACAACAACCGTCAACCATTGTTGTAAATTCCATCAAACAGAATGATGACAAAGCGTTTTGTGTGAGTCGCGTAAAGTGTTCATAGCAACAACAAAAAAACATTACTGCCGGTATGTAGCGCGTTAATGGCACAGAGACGAATAGACTATGTTTCCTTCGAAATGGGTCCGCCAAGGTACTGACGGTACTAAACGAAGCCGCAGCGAGGCGAAGTCGCAGTGGAAAGGCACATTGTCTGTTGTTCCTGTTCATCATCATTATTATTATTATTATGACTTTCTTTACTGGTCGACAGTGTTTTCTGCCGCAGGAGAAGCGAACCCTTTCGACAGGCCCGTACTGTATTCTATGGCATCTATACCAAGGTCAAGTGCTTCAAGGCTGCTCGCACAGAAAGCACAGAATTGTCTGACATGCCATAACTGTGTCTGACGGCTAGCAAAGTTCCGTGTAATTCCGTTTCAATAGGATAGCTTTTGGCGGGTCTTCTGGGCGGGCAGTTTGTTTGATGCCGCTTTCTTCATGTGCGGCGAGAACGGACATGTCACCCTACACAGCGTAACGTGATTAATTGGGAAATCGTTGAATACATTGAGGATAGATGATCGTATATTGGGGCGTACTTTGAATACAGCTTGCAGATGAAACGGTTAGCTGTTTGTCTTGAGACTGCACCGCTTACACTAGGCACAGTAACAGAGGGAGAAAAGGAACTCCGATTATCAGAACGAGCCCTAAGCGCCTTACAGAAAAGATATTATTACGCCAACTCATACTTAATACACCATAGAAGCTTAGATAGTTGAGTTCAGTTTATTACTTTTAAACACACGCTCTTTACAGAACATCCGTGATTATACATCATTGTACTTGTCATTCCAGTTATCTGTAATGTTATTAGCACTTATGGGCATTCAGTTTAAACCGTATGGACAATAGTAATAATATTAATAATATCCTGCATATCGTTGAAATGTCTTATCAATCGAGGCATTGTTCATTGACTAATTTATGATGCCATCTTTCCTTGGATAACTTAAGTAATGTACATTCCCACAATTTATTATCGAGAGCGTTCCATATTTTGACCATGGCCACATCAGGTTATTCAAGTCTATAGTTACGGTACATATTGGAGATTCTTAGAGACGGGCTGTTGCGATTCCTGTTGATGTTAGATGAGAAATAAAACGTTAAAGCTGGAGGTAACATTTCACGGAAGTGTTTATGCGCAAGAACGCCTAATTCAAATTTGTTAAGTGATGGTATTCTAAGTAGTTTGTGAATAGCGTAAAGATGAGATACACTTTTACCCCTCCTGTAGCCAAAAATGGCCCTTAAGGCATTATCCTGTGTAACCTGTATCTTATATGTTAGTTTTTTTTTTGAGGGACTAATTGGAAAATGCGATTCGCACACACGGACACCACGGCAGGAAAGCTCACTGCAAATGTGGGCCGGTAGTGTGGGGCTCCAACCCACTAAAAACCAGTCATCTCCCTATCCCCACACTCAACTGGGAACTGCGCAAGTAATACTTCAAACAATTGAGGGGGGTGAATAGTAGCGTCCTTATCTTAGCTGCCCTGGAGTGTCACGGGGCCTTGTCAAGTAAAAACGATTCTTCTCTTCTTTGGCGTGCATAATACGTTCGATTGGTCGAGCTATAGGATTCCAGTCATCACGTGAGTTCATAAGAAGGTGTGCCAGCTTCTTAAGATTGCTGTCACTTGCTGTGGTTTTGTCCTTGCGTAATGGAGCCCACGCCGGGACACAGCAATATTGTGTTTTCCGGCGTGTCCTCCGTTGTTCCTTCCCAGTGCTTGCAGAGTGGCGTATCTGCTTTTCCTATTCTAAAGAGGTAACTCTCGAAGTTGCCATGCCCTGTGAGCACTTGAGTCACGTGGTATGTCAACTCGCCGCCGGGCCGGTTAATCCACGCCTTAATGTCAGGGATCAGAGCTTTTACACGGGCCCCAGGTGCCCCGTCCTGTATGGTGTCCCATTCATTTGCCAAGAAATCAAAAATTTTTCCCTTTCTTCTTCCTTATTGCTTGTCAGTTCCACCCACAAGCGGCGACGTTCGTTGGCCTTCAGGTCCCAAGGAATCGTACCAGCCAGTATAAAAACAGCCGCCGTGCTGATCGTCTTGTAAGCCATCGTAATCCGTAAAGCCGCGATGCGTTAAGTCTTGCGCATCAGCGCCCTGTTGCGGGTTAGAGTCAGTGCGGTTAGTGGCCACACAAAGGCCGCGAATAACATAATCGACTCGGCAACCGAGATAAGAAGGCGTCGCGTTGATTCTCGCGGTCCGAATGTATTCGGTATCAGCCGGGCGATGTCGTGTGAAACTCTAATGGTTTTCTCTGCAGCCAAGCGGAGATGAGGTGTTCCTCGCAGGCCTCTGTCCAGGTACATTCCCAGATAGCGGGCTGATTGAACCACTCGAATACCCTGGCCGTTCAAGATTAGCTTTGGGAGAGCACACCCTTTTGGGCCAAGGAGAATGACTCCCTCGCTCTTGGTAGGGGCCGGCGTCAAACCCGCTCCACTCATCCAGACGGAAATCTCGGCCAGGGCGTCATTGGCTCTAAGTTCCAGTTGCTGGGGGGTGCCACCCTGTACTACAACTGTAAGGTCGTCCGCATACGCAAGTAGCTCTGTCCCTTCTGGTAGCTTACATAAGCGTAGGAAATCGTCGTACGCCAAGTTCTATAAAAGAGGACCCAAGATGGAACCCTGGGGAACTCCAGCTGTCATTTCGAATTCGGATCCCTCATTGTCTACCCGCCGTTCGTTCAGGTAGTCCGAGACAGTTTGACAAAGGTAGTTCGGAACTCTCTTTCTCTTGAGCGTCCCCAGTTCACCCTCCAGGGTAAGCTGTTGAAAGCATTTTTACATCCAGCAGTACGACAATGAGAAGATTCCTGGACCTTGCCGGTGATTGTCGTAGATCTTCCGCCTTAGCAACGACCTGCTGTATTGCGGTCAGACACGAGCGGCCTTTGCGAAATCCGAACTGAATCGGTGAAAGAAGGCCGCGTTCTTCTGCGATTAATCGCAAACGGTTTTCTATAATCGCCTCAATACCCTCAATACACGGTCGGCCTTTTTCCAAATTAGAGGCAAGCGTCCGGATCTGAGTATTCGTGTGGCAACGTGGGAAACTACTTCAGGGAACTCTTTAAAGAGAACTGTTACGGCGGAGGCCGGTATGCCATCAGGCCCTAGTGCTTTTCCGGCCTTCAGTCTCTCTCCCGCTGCACGGACCTCCTCTAGAGTCACCTCTTGGACTGGTCTCTCGTCCGCACCCGCTTTGAAAGGCGTCCTGTTGAGGGATGGATGTTGAGGGAAAAGCGTTTCTATTACCCGTCGGCGTTCCGGGGAAAGGTTAGCGCTCTTTCTTGTCTCTGTCTTGCCACGGATCAGCTTGTACGGTCGTCCCCACGGGTCGTTTTCTATTCCCGACAAGAATTCCTTATGGCATCGTTCCTTGCTTTCATCTATAATTTTGCGTAGAGTGGCCCTTATATGTAAGTGTTGAAAGCGTTGTTATCTTATATGTAAGCGTTGAAAGCGAGTTATCTCATATGTAAGTGTTGAAAGCGTTGACCTGAACAGTAGCAAAGCATTATGTTATATAACAGAAAACTAAAGATTTATATACAATCAACATCACATCAAGACATACGCCAAGATTGCTTTGTTTGCTTAATTGAGGCACAACCTGTTCAAGTTTGGTAATTAAGGTATTATTGTGATTTCGGTAGGTCAGTGAGGTGTTACACCAAAGAATTTATATTCAAATGCTTGTTATATATTAGTATTATCAAATTTACTTGCTATTGGTCGGTTTATTGATCTTTGCCATAGAGTAAAAATGAAAATGTTTTTTCTTGGTATTTAAACCCAGTCTGTGTTTTGAGTACCAATTTGAGATAAGTTTAAGTTGGCTGTTTGTATGTTCAACATCGCTAGTCCGATTTTGTAAGAAAATTGGGCAAAGAAAAGTGATGCCAGCGGCAAAAGCGATAGCCTTCAGTTTACTTACCAATAAAAGAGATTTAATAAATATTAGAAATAGAGTTGGCGAGAGGCTGGTCCCTTTTAGTTTACCGAGGTGTGGGGAGCATGGAGATGTCACATTGTCGCCGTTTCTGGTGATTTGTACTCTCTCGCTTAAGTAAAAATTAAAAAGTGCAAGCGGACCTTCAGTAAAATTTAGTTGTATGAGTGTATTGATTAGGATATTTTTATCGACTGAGTCAAATCATAGTAAGTCGAACAATATAACCACAGTAGTTAAAGTAGACCAGACTCGTATACAGATAAATGTACAGACATACACAATATGTGTAAAGTCGTGGCATATGTGTGCATAATATTATACATTGTTGGGGCACACGTCAGGTCCACGTACTGGTCAAGCTCTTACCAAAAGCAAGCTTACAAAAAGTGTAAGCAGCCGTATATGGAATGTATGGCAGCATATGTATAGATGACAGGGAAGAAAAGATGCAAGCATCGACGTAAAACAGATACGAATCTGAAGTGACACGTTCTATCGTGAACCACGGACAGAATCTGCAGAATCTGGACAGATCAGGCAACCATGCTACATTCAGCGATTACTATTTGGTGCGAGCATAGGAGAGCATAGGAGGGCTGTTATATGCTGAAAGTTAACACGTTCACTCACGCAGGATTGTAATATAAAAAAAAATTAAGATTGCTTCAGAGTTGAATAACTGGCCAGGCTGTCTCAGTGCCCGTGTTATTATGTATAATATTTGATTATATACCTAACAAAGGTGATTAATAAATGAATGTATTTCAATTTAGGAGAGCGCTAGCCAAAAAGACGTGCACCCGTAGACGTCACATTCAGTCACGTCAGTACTAAGCACTTGGAGGGTGAGAAAATCATGCTATTTTCAGAACACCATTGGGCAATGCCGTCAACAGCCCACTGCAGAACAGCATGAGAATCACCTGAAAAAACAAACAGGATTATACAGTGTTAAATGATCTGCGTTTTCAAGATATTTGACGTTAGTTGGCAGGTAGTTTTATGTCCAAGACAAAATGAGTGTACAGAAAAGGGGATAAACATCTCCGTTAGGGCACACCAGATAATGCGGGATAGTAGTAATAACGTGCGCTCCGGCGAGATCTCATGAAACTTCTCGCGCACGCGGATTTTCAGGTGGAAGCCGTAGACGGCAAATCTGGTGACTCGATGTCGGTTTCCATAACTGCAGGCTCTCCACGAATCCAACGTCATTGTCTTTCACTCTTGGAATAGCGGATCGATGTCAGCCATCTTGCTTTCCCAATCGGAGACGTGTTCACTGTCGTCTTCGATAGGTTGTGCATCCTCTGCATGTCCTCAACGAACAACGGCGACGACGCCAGTAAGTACACTAACCTATTCAGGCTAGTGCTATGGGCGTTCAATGCTCTCTTTAGGAAACTGGCCTTGAGTTGATCAAACGCCTTTAAGTTCGGCCTGAAGAGATGAGGCCACATCACCTGAGCACCATAGGATGCGGTGGGTGCACTCTTCAGGTTAAACGAGCTAACAGCAACCTGCATCGACAGCTTGTATGGATCCTTGACACCGTGAAAGTATTGTAGGCTTCTTCGGACTCTAACTTGAACCTGCCTGGAAAAACTTGTCTGACGTGACAAAAATACTACTTCTAAGTAAAGAAAGTAGAACTCGATTTCGGTTACTCCCGAGCCCAGTCTGATCTTTCGTCATTTATCATCGCTTTTGATGAGTTTTCTTTGCCGAAATTTAATCGCTTTAGTCTTGCTCGCAATTATTTCCAGCTTGTTCCGGTCGACATAGCGCGACATAGAGTTACAAGCAACTGCTGCAAGTAAAAGCAATTTCAGGAGAACAATATTAGATCATCGGCGTACATAAGCGTTTATACCTGTGAATGCCGTTGGGAGATTGCTTACCAACATTGAGAACAACAGAGGACTCAGATTATCACTCTGAGCAACACTGGCGGTCTGACTGATTAGTGCGTATTCAGCAGCCCATTTGTCTTTTATTACAGTTCCTCCTGCAAGAAGATAACTTATCCTGATCCGAAGTGTACGATGCACAGTGTTCAGAAGCACGGCGCACGCAGTCATTGTTGGTCTGTTTCCTCTAAATCCTTGCCGTTACTCGGGGAGTGCTCCGGTAACTTCTAAAAATACATCCAGACGACGGGTTAAGATGGCCGACAGAAGCTTTTATATTACGCTCTTCTTCGATATTCCTCGGTAGGAGGATGAAGCCAGCAATGACTATATAAGGAGACTGGTCATCTACTTCACCGGTACCTAGGACGTTTTGAGCACTTCATTAAAATGGGCAGTGAAACACACCACAAACAAAGTTGCTTGCCAACAATGTTCATTTGCCACTAGGTGGGTCCGGGGGCTTTACCCAGCGGCGCATTTACCATTGCGTCAGTTACCTCCGACTCGCTAAAAGGGCGAGGCAGGGTCTGGTGAGCTTTCTGGGCTTTCTCGCTTGCCCCATGCTGAAATTACTACAGGAGCACCGCTCGAAATAGTTACCGCATCGGCAAACATTTTACGGAAGTGCTCATCTCACTTCTCGGGCTGCATTGGACATACAGTAGCGCGTCTATAGGCACGCAGCCATTCGTGTAGTGACTGGTGTGCCTCGACCAGTAACTTGTACGCACTCAGCTCTTCATGCCTTTTTTAGCGTTCTTCAACACTTTTTTATAGTCGCGGTTTAGTCGAGTGTAAAGGGACGTAATCTTGGGGCGTATACGCGCTAGGATGTATGCTTGTACCATGCAGAGCTTGCAGGCGCAGCACAGCCGATTGTACCATGAGGCACATATACTAAGAGCTCAAAAAGGTTACCAAAAGTGCGATACAGAGAAGGCCGCCTACCATGAAAAGTGTGCAACTCAAATGAGGTATCCATCGCAACGGTAAATGCCACTTTTTACCTGACGCCAGGGTATCCTTTTGTATTTCTCCAAAATTTGCATTACGCGGATCAGTCGACAATAGATATATTTGTTACAAATAACAAATATATCTATTGTCGACTGTCCTTGCGGCGCGAGAAATGTCGAGTCATCAGCTGTAGATACAACCCATAACCATACTCCAAAACGGTGTGACGCTGTTCTTGGGTGCTTTTCCTCATTAAGTGGCCAACTGGGATCGCAACAGAGTACAGTTATGTTCTGCAAGTCTAGCAAATCTAGACACGCTATCAGTTTCTCCAACAGAGTTTCTGTACCCTCCGATTAACTAGAGTAAACTGCAATCTCGTTTACGGTGTTCTCTGTCAGGACTACGCAATTGTCCTTCTTGCAGCATTTTTTAGGATTTCAGGAAGTTTACTGTTATACATGACAGAAACTCCTCCACTCGTTATATCTAGTCATTCTGACTGGGCACCCAGATATTGCATGCGGATAATGCGAGGTATGGCCGACTAAGTTTATCACCAACCTTTACTTCGACGTCCACTATGAACACAAGGGGATCACACACACAACTTCTTATCTTGTCTGCATCTTCATGTAACCAATCTCGTTTTTCAATATCAAATCTCGGGGTCACATATTGGTAAAAGCTTCCCCCTAATGTGCGCGCAACCTCTTCTTTGACAATATTCAAACAAAATGCTAAGCCATACTATTTAGGTACCTTACTTTTATATAAGCCATACACGATAATAATCATATTGACAATAAATAAAATTATAAGAAGACATGCTACATAAACACTCCATACTAGCCTTTGATGGAATTGAGGAGCTGTGAATCTTTGTACAAATGTAAACCACTCATGAGAATAATAAAAACTATCTATCTACTTGGAAATGGCGGTCGCTCAAAATCTCACAGCACTGTACAAATGTGAACATCAAGGCATTCAGTTTGCGAAGCAAGATAAAATTATCATCTCCCTCGAATGCTTCCTTTTAAATGGTCAAAATAAACGGGGTGAAACGTGTTTCGAGTTTTTTTGAGCCGTATTCTCAATAAGCACGAGAGCACGATGCTTATTGAGAATAGATGCTAAACCTTACCGCTGCAAGTCAGTTGCCATGCGGCCACATGGACTGCTGGGGAAACTCTGGATATCTCAGCATGTCCGGTCCTTGGTGCCTTGAATATAGGCCTCAGGATGATAGGCCAACGAAAATGAATTCCGCGTTCAGGACAATTATTAGTTTGTGACGGGTACAACGTCTACAGACTGTGCATAGTCGTCTTGACGACAAAAGCAACCGTCGCGCGCATCCTGCTTCATGGTCGCACGGATTACATTACCTTTACGCCATCATCAGGGAGAAGGTTCGCCCACACCCACGATCAGCAAACAGTCCAAACGAGGGTGCCCCGCAAAGGGCTAATGCAACGCAGCGCTTAGGTGAAGAATCTCGACGCACCTCCCCGGGTTCGAGGACCTCCATGAGTCTCTAGATCATGAGGCTCCTTTCTCATGGTCTCGATGCATTGTCCATCACAATTCCGAACTGCGTGTGGTGGGGGCGGGGGGGAGACTAAGGGTTTTAATGGGTGAGAGTCCTACAGTAAGCGTTGTTAGTACGTACTTTTTACCGTTTCGATTATAATTTAGAAGAATATACATAATGCTTCACGACGTTGCTGCTCGTCGACCTAGTTGCTCCTTCTGCGCGCCGTAGCCGCTCTATCGCTCATGCCCGTGAGGAAGTCTTGCCCGCCTCCTGGCGCGAAGGTCCGGGATCTTTGGATCTCCAGGAACAGTCGCTGGGAGAAGAAGGCGTGCGCCCTCTTGTCCATCGTCGCCTGCTGTAACGTGCCGCCAACCCGAGAGATCAATGTTACCCTGAGGGGCCCAGGGCCACCCATCGTCTCGAACGCAAATGGCGAAAAGTGGCGCGCCCGACTTAAGGTTCGCATATTTTCTAATCTTTGAGGTCTCAGCTCGCGAAACGGCAGTCCCCCGGCCGAGACGCGCCGGGACCGACAAGAGAAGGGGTCAGAGTCGGTCACCGTCGCAACCCACACCAGGGAACGACCCTTATAGAAGGGTATCAAAGTCATACCGTCGGGGCGCTTACCGTCGTCTCCTGAAAGCCCAGGTGGTTCCAGGACGCAGGGAATCCCCGCCCTCCGCAGCGATCTTGCAAGTATTTCATTGAGAGCAGTGCGTCTTGGGCGCCGGCCCGCTGCGTGAGGCCGTGTCTGGCGGGTCGCCCGACGGGCGCGCCACAAGAGCATCTGTGTGGCTCAACCAAATCAGCTCCCAATCTCAGGCCAACGCATATCCAGGTGGATTGGTCATCAAGGCGGGTACATAGTGAGTCCGCGGGAGCGTTGTTAATTGACAACTCCGACCGTGCATTATGCATCTCTGAAACCTCCCATATAAAAATGCTCTACATGATTTGGACAGCAGTTAGGTCTTTTTGAACATACATACAAAATGGCTGCCCCTAACTGAAATGTTCTCATCGCCATGAACCGCGATGATATGGCCTTTTAAGTATAGTATTTTTGGACACGTCTGCTCAGCTTGTCTATTTTCTTAGATCTTTTTTAAATCTATTGAGAACGAGCCAGCAGCCATAAGTGTTGCCAAAGTGTAGATAAGTATTTGTTTTTACCAGATCTTCTCCCTGCTTTCGTGGCAGGCTCTGTATAGAATGTACCTTAATACGAATGACGTCTACAAAATTTCATAAGGCTGAGCTGCTGAAGTTCTACGACCTTCTGTCTTCGCGTGTCAAGTCTCCTTAAGCTTACTACTAACGTATACAGTCGGCGCGGAACGATCGCATTTCTCGGGTTACGATTTTATGTGCAGACTTAGTTGGCATCAGGCATGGTTATTTTGTTGGCCCTGCTATACCCCTGCGTATAGCGTGTATTGCCTACAGCTGAATAGCATACATGAGTCAGGCAGATATGAGGCTAATTTATATGTCACCATGAACGTGCAAATAATTAAGTAAATGCAGTAAGGCAACAGCCGATCTCTTCCTTAAGGTTGGGACCATCTCGTTTTGTGCATTTTTTCTCACGCTTGAACTTGCACTTGTTACGTAGAACGCAAATGATATACCTTTCCATCTCTCTCTTTCTCCATATATATATATATATATATATATATATACAAAGCGGGGCGCAAAGCTGTTTTGATGTTTTGTCTGGTACGTAGATGTATCGTCGCAACTGCCGCCATTGACTAATGCGAATTAGTTATTTTCCTCAATAGGCTAGTTGCACTGTCAGATATTTATAAAAACATTCAATTCGATTTCTACCGCCGTTCTGCCCGACGAATCACCACTGCAGTATTACGACAAAATAGACTGTAGAAATTGAAATATGCTTTGCAATGGCAAGTACGCATGCACACACATTACAGCAGTGACTAGTGACGAGACGAGGACTCGGGACCGCCTAACATTATATATTACACACATATTACATACCGTTGGATCACTACGTATGGGGCGTGGTTAAGCAAACATATACCAAATATCGACATAGCCACATTGATTTGTTCACTGTAACTATTATGCAGGTCTTCGCGAACAATTTCGAATGAGAAAACTGTGCTAGTAGCAAGCTTTCAAACTCTTGATGACTGACAGTCGATTGAAGCTGCGCAAAAAGCGAAACTGATCGACATTGGCTATGGTGCAGTGCATCTAATATAGCATCAGCATTTAGGCAGCATTGACAAATTAATGCAGAAAAGTGGCTACCACGCGAGTTAACAATTGAGCAAAAACTGACACGCGTGTTCATTGGCGTATCCGTTTTCGTTCGGAGAGCAATTTGGAACTTTTGAGACAAAGTCCACAAGACTTTTTTGGCCGATTCGTAACCAACGGCGAAACCTACATCCCCTTCCAGCACGGGAGCTACCACCGGACCGCATGCGGCGAAACGCTTTCTACTTGCAGGATAAAGAGGCACACCTCGACCAGAAAGCGTTTGGCGACCGTTTCCGGGATGCAAAAGGATTCTATTAGCTAACGTCCTTTTTTTGCAGGTATAATATGTAGATATTAGTGTATATAGATAACGCGCAAGCACCACTCAACGCTCGTGAACCAGGTGAAGGAACGCGTCAAGGCACTACGGTCCGCGATGCAGAAGACGACTTTGCCGTTTCACCACGATAATGCGCTCGCTCACACGTCTCTTTTGGTTGCCGTGGCGAACCAAAGCTTCCAATTGTCGAGCGTACCCCACCTTCTCGAGACCTGGTTTGGTGAGACTATTGTCTGTTTGGAAACCGTAAGGAGTATCTCTCCGGAAAGAGAAATCAGAGCACTTGAGGTGATCAATGAGGTGATCTGCAATCTCTGATATATATATATATATATATATATACATTTGTACTTGAACATGGAACGTATATATGCACATTAACTTGTCAACATGGGACACCCCTGGGCAGAATACCGGAAACGTGCGCTGCAAACAAATTGTTGTTACTGCAATTAACGATGAGATGCCGAACTTGTTGCAAATATCACGCGTTGCTGCGGCCGATGCCAGTAGGGCACACGCTACACGCATTAGTGCAACCTGCTCAGTTTTCATGAAGTCAGCAAAAAGACGAGATTTGCAATAAAAAAGGATTTTTAAAAGGGATCAATGACCCTTCGATCTTATGAACCCCCTGTCGGTCATTCAGTCGCCCGCTTCGAAGCTTCGACGAGCTGTAATGGTGATGTAACGCACATGGTGATGAAACGGCTGTTTGGAGCCGCGCCATCCTTCTAGCAGCTGTTGTGCTGCAGCTAAGAAGGAGTGGATGTGAAAGAGGGGAGATGATTTCCCCTGCTTAGAGGAGAAACTTCTTTCTATCGTTCGCGACTAATCTCGTGGAGGATTGTCGCTGAAGCCGATTGTCGCTGCCAGCCGTTCACCAGGGTGGCCAGGTGAGAGACAGGCAACGAGATTGGCCGGCAGTAGACCGCAGGTAGATTAGGACTAACGACACGTAACAGCAAACAGCAAACAACAACCGCACAAACAACAACAATCACCGCAAACACAACAACAACACAATAACCGCAAACACAACAACAACCGCAAACATAACAACACCAACAACAACCATAACAACAACAACCGCAAACACAACAACAACAACCGCACACACAACAACAATAACCGACAACAAACAAACAACAACCGCCAAACATAACAAACAACTGAGGCACACAAACCGACAACAACAACAACAACAACAGGCCGTCGTAAACATAACAACAACAACATCAGCAACAATAACTTGCCAAACACAACAACAACCGACAAACATTAACCAACAACAACCGCAAAACACAACAACACACAACAACAATCAGTTTAACGCCAGATGCCGTCCTTGCTTCGGCGGCAGCAGCGGCAGTGCATGCTGCTTCTACTACTACTACTACTACTACTACAAGTGTTGATTGCTGTTGAGATTCATCTTCATCTTAAGGTTGTCGGCAATGATGTCGGCTGGTTACGTCAAAGTGCCAAAGCGTATGAACCGTACGCTGCAGTCTTACGGCTGCAGTCGCACAGCTGTTTGCTGCGACAACGGTTGCTGCCTTTTCCACTGACGCACCACTTTTTCTGGCAGCGGCAACAGCAACAGCAACAACAACAACAACAACAAACAGCAACAACAACAACAACAACAACAACAACATACTCAGCATCAGCAACAACAGCCTCAGCATCAGCGCCAGCATGAACAACACATGCAGCTTAACAGAGTGACATGTGCACACCGAGCTGTCGTACTGCTCTGTTCGGGTCGGATAGGCCTTTCAGGCGAAATGTCAATGTCACCGAACGCCGCTGTATGTGTGTATGTATACGCTGCCGCCGCCGCCACACTGGCATTTCGTACTCGAAATTCCCGAGGCCTGAATAGTAGATAGATTCTTGACGACGACGACGAAAAGGACGAAGATTCGATTCCGTCTGTTTGCGGGCGGGCGGGCGGCTGCTTATGTCTAATGCTGCGATGGGCCGAAAGCCGAAGTCGTACGAGCTTTTGTCGCTCGTTGTGACTGCCGGCGTAATGACAACGCTGGCGGTGCTGGTCGGTCAGAACAGATGTGCCTGTGTGTGTGGAGTGTCTGTGTATGTCTCGCAATGTGTATACAGGTCGATATCATAGATAGTTAGTTTGTTCGGGGAGGTATTAGCAGTCACAGAGTGGCGTAGTGGCTAACGTAACTGCCGCAGTGTGTATACAGGTCGATATCATAGATAGTTAGTTTGTTCGGGGAGGTATTAGCAATCAAGAGTGGCGTAGTGGATAACGTAACTGCTGCTGCTGCCGCTGCTGTTGCTTCTGTTGTTTCTGTTATTTCTGTTGTTTCTGCTGCTGCTGATGCTGATCAGCAACGACCGCCTTGACCGATTGAAGACTGAACACAGACTCACCGAACTGTCGTCGGTAACCATTCGTCCTGGCCTCGTGAACAGTGTTTCACACTGAAAAATAGAAAGAAGTCGTTGTTTTTTTTGTCATTCTGAAAATTGAGGCTTTGTTTTGGCAACGAGAGAGGAGGCTTACTATGCGTGGGTCATCCGTCGGCGATTAGGTGAAAGCTAACAGGAATAAACTAAGCTAGAAACAAACAATAAAGTTCAATGCCGCTTCGCTAGTCTCGCGTCACGGGATGGGCAGATAAATTGCATGTGACAAATCGAGGCGACACGTTCGAACGTCACAACTGTAAACTAATAATATAATAACAAAATAGTAATTGTATATTTTTATTTTTTTGACACAGTCTCCTGCTAAACACAGGAGTCTGGCAGTGTTTATTTTTTTTCGGAAAATAAAGTAGCAATATGAGGAGACTTGACACTTTTTAGACGTCCTGTGCGTGTAGATCGAAAACGTCGTTTTTACTTGCCGCGGTTTGGTGTTCAATTCGATGCGACGTGATAAGGGCAGATTGTGTGCTCGGTATGGTTCCGGCCAATTTGCCTCGAACAAAAATTTTGATGCAGGCCCGTAAATGAAATTCTACTAGACTAGTTAGTATACGGGGTTTTTCATTACATTCATCTTCGAGACAGCAGAGAGAGAGAGAGTACTGTCGGCAGGAGTTGCCAAATATACTCTCGTAAATGCGTACGTAATTATAGGTAAACAATAACATTATCGTCTTAAATCAATATGATATATACGCGTTTCAGTTCTTGTCACAATTAATTTGTATGATCGAACGCAAATTGTTGGACTGAAGTGGAGGTGATGACTAGCGACTTGTCTCTCAGATGCAACAAATGCCCATTTTCGATACCGTCTTCAGTTAATGTTTGTTGCTATTTTAGTATCACTATGATTCCTTTTCAAATATATATATATATATATTTTTTGGCTGCGTATATTTAGGCTAGTCTCGCTGGTTGTGGTATACTAAGTAACACCCTAATCCCCAATGAATGCTTGACTCAGTTTGGAAATCACTACCAAAAGCACGAGCATTGTGCATATGAAGTTGCACAGCAGTATAAAGGTTAAAATATTTAGAGGTTGTTTTAAAATAGTGTACATTACCTAAACGTTCTCATTTTTACAAATCTTTCTCTACAAGAGTGCTACATCACATGATTTTTTATGAAGATTTTTACGTCTGTTATATATACCTTATGAAGTGTATATTGTACTACAATCGCAAGCTTGAGCCCCGGCCTTGCTGGGGCTATTTGTTGGACGCTGGTTGTCATTGCCCTGCTGCTACATACCTCTGCTGGAGAAAGCCTATATAAATCCAGTAAAGAGAACGCGATGACGATAGATGCATTTATTTTTAGACGAAATCGTGCCACAGGCACCTTAACCAATTACGAGCGTCTAAATTGTAGTTGCCAACGCCTTAAAAAAAAAAAAAAAAATATATATATATATATATATATACATGTAATATGGTATTACCTCTCAAACGTATGTATTGCAAAAATAACCAAAGGTATTGTACTAAACGAACGGTAAATGTAAAATTAAATAGTTAAAACATTGTAAATAGGGTAGGGTAGAGGCCTATAAATTTGGAGGCCTATAAAACTGATCACGTGGTTTCGCAGCTTGACGAGGTTCACGCTGGGGGTCGGCGCTGAGTACCTCCCGTGCTGGATTGCTAGCGTTCTATTGGAGATATTACAACTGCACACCTTGTTAAAAATATTCCGCCTACACGGAGTTTGGCAACTGGATATATATATATATATATATATATATATATATATATACTACAAATCTGGACACTGTATATTTAAAATTCCTTCTGATTAACACAGACACGCGAACTTGAACTCTGCCGATCATTGGCAATCCGCGGAGCTCATTTATACTCAATGTATTATAACCGCATCATTCAACAGGCGACTACTTTTGCGCATGCATTACGAACGCAGTAACTATGTAGCGTCCACTCCTAGCGTCATCGTGCGCATACAGTGCTATGAGTTCCATTGCGGGAAGTAGGGCAAATCGGGCAAATGTGCAACTGCAACGCATAATGGCCCGCTCCAATGGTCTCAGCGAAGAAAACGAATAGCCTTATGCCGAAGTAGTAGTAGTCAATGGATGCCACCTTACTGTATCCGGATATCACTTCATATGATATCGTTGAAAGGTCGGGTTAACGCCAGGCAATTGTCTTGATACTTGAAAATGGTCTCATTCGTTGTGTCGATCCTATTTCAAACGGATCATTTGGGCAACTGTGATTACGTAGCGGTATGTACAATCTGCGTCCTCTCCGCAATTAAGCAAAGCCTCGAAATCTACCTAAGTATGGACATGTTCTGTAAAAGTATTCTGTATAGCTATACTGGGAAGAACGATCAAAGTCTCTTCATCTGTCCGAGATGTCGTTGTTCTTTGATTTCTCTCTTTATATATTTTCTTCTTTTTCTCTAACTGTTTGACTAAATATGATGACCACTGGTGGCGCTGGTTGCGATGTCTTAAACTGTAGCCCAATAATAGTAGTTACATCTTCGAATACCAGGAAACACAGGTAGCAAACTTGTATGTCTTCTGATTTAGGCAACCGGTTTTTTAGAGCAAACATGCTAACGTAAAAAACGGAAAGTATGGTGATAGTTCACCAATATCTGTCAAATCTGGCAAACCCTTGACGGCAATTCCGCAGATGAACGACATAAATCCCGTTAGCTGCAGAGAGCGATATGGCTTAAATTGGTCGGTCACTGTTGACTTTAGTTCTCTAGTAAATGTCTACAAGGATCCTCGTTAAAGTATAAAAAGAAAATTAGATATAGGAGCGCACACTATACGCTAGCTGTTGTGTTGGCCACAATCAAATGGTCTCTTATAGGTTAAACAGTTAAATTGTGTCTAATAGGCTAAATAATGAACGCTTTGTGATCCAGGTAACCATAACTGCATTGCGGCAATAGTGCCGACCTCAAGGAAAGGCAAATATCAGTAGTAATAAATATGTGAAATTTGTATAAATGATTCTGGTCAAAATAACACCGTTACCGTGCGTCAATCAACAAAGTCTGTTGATTATGGCTGACAGCATCTTCAAGCTTCCTGACCCAGCGCTAAAAGGATACTTTTAAAAAGGCCTCTATTACCGTCTGTGCAGTTTTTATTAGGAATATAGGCAGTGTTGTGCTCAAGCTTAGAAAAACGTTAACAGCTCCCGTAGTCCAGTGTGGGTCTTTTCGCACGAATTGCCAAGAGTCTATAAAGTTTAAAAAGGATAAATTAAATTAGGTTCACTGGAGGTACTGACATGAAAGTAGTATTTCTCGTGTCAGGGCCTAAACTTTATCCTATATCTGCTCCCTACTCGGACAAGACTTTCCAAGAAAGCTCAGAAAAATGCATCTTTGTATACCTTTCCGCTCATAATCACACAGCGCCACGTGGTCAAAGACGTCCCATACATTTCGAAATGAGATATCACAGCTTGATCTTCTGTCGCAAACGGCCGACATGAAGTCTGCTCAAGTAGAGCGTGGAAAACCTAAGCGTTGGCTTGCAGGCTTCTTTGTCTCTCTCGTTGCCGGTGATTTGAACACCTTATTAAACTGGCCTATTTCAAGTCCTGCAACGGCTCTTCAAGATATGTCTTATTAGGGAGCCGGTTTAGCACACATCGCGCACGGTTTGCGCAGACTATGCCAGGATCTGTGGGCCCTTGGGCTTGTCAAAGGTCATCTGACCCACGCTCTTCTTAAGTTCCAAAGGAGAGCGGCGTACAGTATAACGATGTTCACTACAGCGGCTAGGAGTCTCTGTCAGGCAACCGAGGCTCCCTCAAAGACGCGGCCGAGTGCGATAAAGATCTGTAGAGGCCTGGGCTACGTTGGCCAATGCATACTAAACCTTTCTCATGAAAAGATCTTCGTCACCACCTGATAATTTCTGGATTGGGGGCCGCGCAGCCCGCTCAGCCGGTACATGACTTCGGTAGCGTTACAGGCTGTACCACGTTGAGTAACAAGCACGGATTGTCCCGCAGGCTAGATGTCTCGGATAAAGACACAGATAAAGACAGATAAAGAGATTTTTATATTGTAAATATAAAAGTAATTCCAGCTGTGAGCATCTACACTAAGAATGCTCATTTCGTAGGGTAGTTATCCGTTTTAAATAAATCACTTTACAATTAGTTAACGCATGTCACAATACAACAAGGTATCCGATCGTGATCTACTGGGTTGCTGCTTGCGCGGGTGTTTAACCATTTCTAGACGGAGACGTTGACCTACGTATTGATGACGATGATTGCGCCCAAAGGTCTCACAAAGGTCTACGGCAAGCGACCGATCTACGTCGAGCTCGGTTTTCTTAATAGACACTACATATGTATGGTTATAGGGAGCAATTTTACGTCAAGGTAATCTAGCCAGGAGGCAAACGCTACGTCGTCGCGATCTCTTCTATGTCGTCTCTAAATTATTAGGCAGTTGTCTTCATAATTGTAGCAAAACCAGTAGTCGCAGAAAATTGTTAAAGTAAGCACAGGATACTGTTAATTCTAGTGTCTCAGTAAAGCTACCTGAGTCACTACCGCAGCATGATGACTTCACTACTGTTGACCGTTTGCCTTTTCGTTGGCAATCTGTTGGCACTTTTCATTCAAAATGCGCACGTTGAACAATTGCCCTACTGTCACGCCATTGTTCTAATACTTTAATAAGCCAGTACTTTCCGCATCGGTTCCGTAACGGACTGTTGACGACTCTTCATTTTTGTGAGCTTCCGACCTGTCTTCTGCTCATACGCCTGACCGAGTAATTTAAGACACTGGTATTTTAATCATTAGTGCTCGCCGAGTTTGTGCTGCTTGCGCGCCAGTTCATAGCCGCCAACACTTGCAACCTCATAATCCGTATCATCGTTACCGTCACTCGTGCTCGAACTACAAGCGTGTTCCATCATTACAGGTCATAACAGAATGTTTTCATCAGGAGACGTACCCCTCGTAGCCCAGCCCTTTCGGCAATGATCCGGCACGGCTCGCTGTTCGCACATCCACTACGTGGAGTCGTTACGAACCCCCAGTAGTAAGAGAAGCTGCGCAGATGACTTCCTTACAAATGCTGAACGATTTGAAACCAACCAAGTAGATAATGGCACAGGTTGACGCCACTTGGTCACAAAGCATCCGTTTGTGACGTACGGTATGACGGCCTGGCTTATGAAACGAATGCCTCAAATGCATGCCTCGCTTGAAGTTCTTCCACTCTCAGCCAGATACATTAAATAAGGGCAACACACATATGACTTATTGGACTTCGTTCACGGAAAAACCAAGCAGTCGTTTCGGATTGCAGTCCGTAATTAAATTTTGTTTGTTGTTGGATAGGCCCTGACGACGACGAGGCTTAATCGCCTATATACTTTGAGGGCTCGATACCGTGTAGTAACGTGTGAGTTTACGCAATTTAGACGAACAAATTAGGCATTATTTTGAGGGACACTTTAGCGTCTGAAGCCCGTAAGCAAAATAGAAATGCCTTGACGGCGTTAAGCTAGTCCATTCCAGTGGCTTGGCGACCTCTATATAGCGACACGCATACAAACTAGATTGGGTTGAGTGGTTCCTGTCCGCAACAAATTTTGACGTGCTTTCTTAGCGTTTGGTACGGTATCTAAGGGAGTCTCAGATTCGCCTAGATCTAGAGCTGAAACCATTTTATAAACAGTGGGGGGGGGCGGGGGTGGTTGGATGGTAGTGCACCATCTCTTTTTATTCGCGACATCTGTGCTTCCTGTTTTTTGTCCGATCATGGTCGATTATAATCTACTCCGCTATTCACCTTGTCTAAATTGGAAACCATGAAAGCTAATTTAAGAGTGACCGGTCTTGGTCTTAAACCCACGACCTCCCAAACGCAAGTTAATTTATTTGCCGTTAAACCACCTTGCTCGGCGGTTTTCACAGATGGTGCACAATAATTGCACATACTTATATATATATATATATATATATATATAATTGGTAAACGCTAGTATATGTAGCTAGAAGTCGGAAAGATCCGCCTGCGAATTCTTTAAATGGCGCAGTACCCCAATTCCATTAACCCCTTTTTTGGACGGCCATTTCGGGTAATCTCCTCACGTGACGGGGGAGCGAACCAGTTGGTGGCTCATGATTAGTGGCGTACAATGGCACGCCAGTAGGGGCCATGGCTCTTCATATAAGGCTGCTTAACTTGTATCCAGGGCTATCCGGGGTTAGTTACTTCATCAGCTGTCAGACCTCACAAAACGGGCCAGCCAACCGGTTCTGTGTTTTCTATTTCTCCGCCGATATGAGGCCAGTCTTCGACACGACCACGTAAGTAGCTATTAATTCAACTATGAAGAGGAGAAAGACAATCTAATGCTGGTAGCATTGCTTTGCGAGTTGGGCTCGTGACTCTAACCGCGCATTGCATGCCGTACAACGGCCAATCCTTTCCGTGAAGCCGATTCCATTAACAATAGTTGACGATACGGAACCTCAACACACTTCGCGTACGCCCTGGCAGCACCTATGGTGCTACTTCAAGAGCACTTCGTCACCTGTACGACTTATTGTATGTCATTGTTGTTGCCGTTGTCTTTGGTGTCGTCATCATGGACGGATCTTGCTCTTCCTTGAAAATCGTATATACGTTGTGCTATTGGCGATTTTTCTGTGGCATCGAAAACTGTTGTTGTCATCTGTGTTTGTTGTTGCTGTGGTTGTTGTTGTTGTTATAATTCTTGATGGGACCGTTACGACTGTTACTACTGACGGCAATACTAGCGCCAAGGCGGATGTTACCATGTTGCTTTTGTTGGTCTTGCCATTCGGTGGGCTTGGTGCCGTGTCTTATTCTACATTCACGTACGCCTTGCTATAGATATAAATGTACAATCTGTACGCAAAAGATTGACTGTCTAAATGCTCCCTCTTTCCTCTTCTCGCTATCTCTCTCTCTTCTACGCTTTCGCTCTGCCTCATTATTTGCCAATTCACATATCTTTTATCTGTTACTTCTGTTCTGCTCCCCGGAGCAGCCCCAGCGGACAGCGCGATGAATTGAACATCTGCCATCGCACATTGTTATTGTTTTTGTTGCCGCAGTTGTTCCTAGTATTGTCGTTATCGCCGTTGTTGTTGCTGTTGTTGTCGTTATCGTCGTTGTTGTTGTTGCTGCTGCTGTTGTCGTTGTTGTTGTTGTTGTTGTGTCGGTGGTTGTGTTGATGTTGTTGCTGTCAGTAGTATTGATGTTGCTAATGTTGATATTGTTGTTGCACCAGCCGCAGCTGCCACTGCTGCTGCTGCTGTTGTTGTTCTGTTTCTCCATTGGTCACATGTCTGATGTTTATCTACCGGTGTTGTCCCTTTAGTCTCTATATCGTCTATATCTGTCTACCTGCTGCACACCGCCGGCCGCCGGGTGCATTTGACGATTTGACCGTCTACACGATTCGATCCGATCCAATCGGTTGCTCGATGGAATCGACCCACCCAAAACATCGACCCGACAACGGGCAATGGTGGTTTGTGTTCGTACGTCTGTTTGTTGGTACGCCTGCCCGTGCGCCCGATCGCTCGCCCGATCGGTGGGGTTCTTGTTGGTCATCGTCGCCGTTGTCTCGTAGTTCGGATCGACTGACTTCACCCCTCCTCTCTCGGCATCGGCAGCATCATTCGCCGTTCATCTCTCGACAGCCGGCGTGCAGCCACTGATCCTCCCATTGCTACATCTTGCCCTACCGTTGCTGCTGCCTTCGTTGATGCCTCAGTTGTTGTTGGTGTTGTTGATGTTGTTGATGTTGTTGTTGTTGCTGTTGTTGCTATTGTTGTTGTTGTTGTTGCTACTGCTGCTGCTGATACAGTCGTGATTGCATGGAGAGTCAACCATCTGCCATCCACTGTCAATGTAGAGACATCCCGACTTACCTCCATGCTTTGCTATGCCGATGTTGTCGACGGGATTGGCTGGCTGGCTGGTTGGCTGGCTAACTGCTTCGGCAACGAGTGAATTGTCATCGCCTTGGTTCTTGCTTTGGTTGTTGCTGTTGCGATTGCCTCTGCCGTCGTTGACAATATTACCAACAACAACAATAGCAGCAACGACAACAACAACAGCAAACATAGACACCCCAATAGACAGGTGTGGCCCACCTGCGCTCGGCGCTTACCCGCAACTCACTGTAGTGAGAGTAGCAGCCGTCGTTGTGGTAGCCTCTAGTAATGGTACACAGTAATGGCAGTCGCCCGCCCGCTCGATCCGCAGAGAGTCAAACAACAAAAGAAGCAAAAGAAGCAAAGAGTACAAGGAGAGAGGAAGAGAGGGGGAGAGAGAGAGCTAGAGGAACCCGCACGAGCGTCGTACGCGGCTATGTACCCCAGCATGTGTCGTGTTCACCCCACACTGCTGTCAAGGCAGCAACGGCGGCGGCGGCAGCAGCAAACGCAATAGCATCAGAAGCTACAACATGAGCAGTTAAGAGATCAGCAGATGCGAGTGCGACGCGGTTCCCGCCGCGGCAAACATTAACGAAGAGGTATGAACGAGGCAAGAGAGAGAGAGAGAGAGAGCCGACGCGCGCGCGCGCGGGGGGTATAGACGGGAGCGGGATCAACTGATGAAAAGGGGGGTAAAGGTAGCGCGGCGGCAGTGCGGCACGAGCGAGAAGAGACTACCGATGGTAGTAGAGAAAGAAGGTGAAGAAAAGAGCGGAGAGGAAGAGAGAGAAAGATGGGGCCGGGGGGGGGGAGGGGGAGCGAGAGAGAGAGACAGAGAGAGAGAGAGATAGCAGTGCCCACATGAGGACGGTCTGCTGGACAGATGAGGTGCCAGAGCATAGAGCAAAGCAGAGAATACCGATCGTCTGAGTGGGGATGGCGCAGCAGGGCATGACACCCGTCGACGACAACGACGGCCTTCAACACACGACTTCAACTTGCTCAACTTCGAGAGAATAGTGATCAATGATTATTCATAGATTTCACATTTGGTAGTGGTACAATACAATAAGCAAAGTGGAAAACTGAAGAGTCTCAGAAGAAGACCGCTTCTGCGCCGTGACCACAGGTCAGAGTACGAATATTGTATGGTGGGATATAATATATATATATATATATAACACTTGCCCAGCAGGAGGGCGACACACGACAAGCGGGAAGGCGTATGAACTGCGGCAGACTTCGCACCGAATTAAGTATAGGAAGCCAGAGACTCGTTCAACAACGGGAGCACACCCGACCAGAGAAAGTGGTACCTGCGCACTGGGAAAGGCATGAAAAGCAGCCTAGAGTCAACAGCGGGGCGTGTCTCCCAGGCAACCCCTGCCCAAATACTGTGTTGTATAGAAGAAATCGCGAACCTCAGAGAAACAAGTAAAGCGGCCAATATACACCCGTGCTAGAGAGAAATTATGGAAATAGAACAAACAGCTAAGGAGGTTTTTTAAGATGCTAGAAAATACTTATAAGAAGGCTATCAAAAGCAGCACAGAAATGAAGATGGAAATAGCTCTGTCAGATCGTAAACGACAATATATGGGAAACCCTATAAGACTGTCACTATGCTATCGCAGACAGGTCTTCAGCAGGGCGATCCCCTGGGTCCTCCACTTTTTTGTTTGTGTATTAAGGAATTGGTGGATTCCTGCAATCCCCCTTAATGCCTGGTAGATGACGGTATTCTGGGCGGGGACCTCCCGAGCCGTACTTGACGACATACGGAAACTTATTGAATTTGGTGCTATTAGCGGTCTGACATTGAACCCGGTTAAATGTGAAGTGCATGTCACAGCTCACAACGAAGTTGAGCCGTTAGATTTAACTATACTTTTTGACTTACTTCCGGGCTGTCGTGTAGTGGACAAGGTCAACCTGGAGCTGCTAGGTGTCCCTCTTATTGCCGGAAGGCATTGCAAAGGCATTAGACAGTCGAAGGGACAAACTTGACTTCGCGGCAAGCAGACTACCCCAATTGGGGGCCCACTGCGGCTTATTCCTTCTTAGATCTTGTTTTTCAGCCACGAGGTTAACACACCTGCTTAGAGGTTGCAACCTGTTATTATCACAAGAGCTCTTACAGCCTTTTAATGGACTTAGCTTAGACATTTTAGAGATCATACTAAATCTTAAGCTGACCGCTGCGGCAAGGGAACAGGTAATGCTCCCGGTTTCTTTAGGCGGCCTAGGTGTGCCGGACGCGGTTATGACGGCAGGACCTGCAATCGTGTCGTCATTGACCCAGGCCGCGGACAGGGTTAAAGCATTATTGGACAGTGATGGGTGGGACGCCTATAACGGGGAACTTCAAAGACTGACCGACGAATTGTCGTTGTTATTTGAATCACCTCCCGACGATAGGGCTAACCAGGGCAATTGGACAACCCCCCTAGCAGAAAAGCGACTAGCAAACTTGATTAATAGAGCACCGTCTGTTGCCGATAAAGCCAGGCTTCGAGCTGTTAGTAGTCAAGGGGCTGGGGCTTGGCTACACGCCTTACCATGTCCTCGAATTGGAACTCTGTTGGACGACGAGACCACGCGCATAAGCGCAGGGCTGCGGCTTGGTGTTGACCTAGTCGTGCCCCACCGATGTCGTTGTGGTGATTTTGTGGACGCGTTGGCCCATCATGGCCTGTCATGCGCGTTAAGTGCAGGCCGACGAGGCACGTCACTCTGCTTTAAATGACACCTTTAGTCGCGCACTTCGATCTGCCGGCTTCCCATGTGTTTTAGAGCCCCCGGGTCTATCGAGGGATGACGGAAAAAGACCTGACGGCCTGACTTTGACGCCCTTTGAGCGTGGCCGCGTGCTTGTTTGGGACGCAACTGTAACCGACTCATTAGCCCCTTCGATGGTCGGTGCAGGTGCGGACCGAGCAGGTCATGCTTCCAGGTTAGCTGAGGCTAACAAATGCAGGAAATATTCCAGTGTGGATTATCCGCACGAATTTTGTCCGTTGGCGTTCGAGACTATGGGAACTGCAGGCCCCCTTACGCTCAAACTGATTCAACGGCGTAGGCAGAAGCCTTAATCTTTCGACAGGAGACTCGAGAGCATCCGCATTCTTGCGTCAGAGGCTGTCGCTTGACATCCAACGAGGAAATGCAGCGTCTGTTCGGGGCACATTGCTGAACTGGGCTAACCCTGGGTTAGAGAACCCGTAATCACACGTTCGCACGGAGACAATTGTCCACTCCAAAGTGCTAACATAACGAACTTATATAGATAATAAAGACTGTCACTTGACCAAGTAGGACAACATGGGGTGACTACCCTTCCTAAGCCACGCAGAGCCTACTCGCCCAGAGATGGACAGAGTGGAGGAAGACTTCGTTTGGCCGAAAGATAGTAAAAATGCTTCTTCAAGAGCAACCAGAAATATTTCACCTGGCGTCGTGGAAAAGGCTACCATGGCCCTAACAAGGATACCAAAAAGCCGTCCACTGACTCCGGCGCGTTATAGCATGGCTAATAACGTGGCCTAGGATAATCGAGGAACGAACCCGAAGAAAGCAGAACCGACTTGTATGAAAAACTGGAGACAGACGCCTAGAGAGAGAATGACTCTACAGGTTATGGGCATCGAAATGTCTCCTACTATCGTATGCATGTATTGATGCGGCGTATCAAACTACCTACATACGATTGGTAAGAGACTTCGGATGCCAAGTGTGTCACGTCCGGGACAGACCAGGAAGAGGAGGATGACGTGACAAACACAAGCTTCTTCTGCCCAGCGCCTGAAGAGGTGGTAAACAAGGTTCACTAATCATAGCGCCTCCAGACATGCCGATGAACGACCTAGTCACCGCCATGCTCGAAAATGAGGGAAAATAGGGGCGGCGTGTCGCGGCTAGTGGAAAGCATAATAAAGAGAAAAAATGAGCTGGAGAAGTACGCCGACGCCGAGATGGGACGCAAAGACCAACATTTAAAGGGAATAATAAAAACGAAGCGCAAATAAGAAGAAAATTTCAGCGAAGTAAAATAAAAGTAGTTCTATTGGAAATGGTTGTAATATATATTCAAATAACAAACACGGTGTGAATATAGTAGTTGTTGTTGTTGCAGGGACAACAGCAAAAAAATGATATAACGAATTGCAAACAAAAAGTTAGTTCGACTTCTGCTGCATGGTAGCTTTAGTGTCTTGTATGCGAACTAAATTTTTACATTACTTTATTCCAAATATTAGTGTCACAGTAATACCTTTCTTGTTTTATTACCTTCGAGGTTTCGCCTTTTAGGTTGACTAACTCTTAGCTTGAAGACAAGGTGACGTCTCCTAAAGTCTACTGGCTTTGGGGAGAAATTTATATAAAATATGTGAATGCTATCAGAAGCTATAACCGCAACGCTAACTGCGACTAACGTCTCAATTATAATCAACGCATACAAACCCACTACAACAAGATCGGCGTATGACCTATTGACTAGAAATTATTTAGATAATAGTAAAGCTACAACCAACAGTGTAGGGTTCTCTGTGTGGGCCTACCGACCTTTCCACTAAGTCAGACGTTCCTTAGGCGTGAATACAGCGGCGTGGAATCATTTTATATGTCTCCTGCTATAAATTAATATTTATATATATATTATTATTATCCGCGGCTTGTTGACCTTAAATCTGTACACCGCTTCATTAAGAGTTTGTTCAGAGGCACATTCTAGAGGCTCAGCTAATTAAACGAAATGGACAAACCCATTTGAGTCTATAGATATCTACTTTTAGGATTCATTTGACACCAGTAGCCAAACAGGTGGCACCACATCCTTACAATGTGTTTAAGTTCATAAGAGGGCGGTGGTGTATATTTATATATACGAATATATAATGGCTTACACCGAATGATATTAAACATTTTTTCTTACGCTTTAAACCAACCTTTTTGATTCGTTAGTAAGGCCGAGACAGACAACGGTCCATCAAAGCAATACGAGCAGTTCCAGACTGTATGCGGTGCAGAGAAGAAGAGTATTTAGTAAATTATAGCTTAACCCTAGCTGCGAAAAAGCCTGTAAAATATCTATTTTTACACAAAATCCCCCAGCAGAACTTTTCACGAAAATATATTGCCGTCGAGGCAATATGATAGCAAAGTGCAAACTTTATCATAAACAAACACACAACAATTCCAAATAATGTGGTGTATTACATTTCTGTAGAGCTACGGATGTCGCTTGGCGACTGCTCAGCGAGTCTACTGAAAAAATAGCTCTTGCATCGCTCACTTGGAAACCTTAAGTAACGGCGGAAGATTACCAATCCCCTCCCGGTTGGCAACGCTGCTGCAGCCAAACGTTTCCCTTTAACAACACAGAGAGGCGGGTTGCATGCCAAGCTTCGGATAAAAAAAATGAGAATAGC
This sequence comes from Dermanyssus gallinae, assembly GCA_003439945.1. NCBI lineage: Eukaryota > Metazoa > Arthropoda > Arachnida > Mesostigmata > Dermanyssidae > Dermanyssus > Dermanyssus gallinae. Next base: position 149,064 of record QVRM01002096.1, read on the forward strand.
AAAAATTATGTGATTCTCAATCATAGGGTGTCTTTACTAAAAATATTATTTTGAGAGATTGCTCATCTCCTAGAGCAGCTTGAAGAATTATTTTATGAAGTGTTCTTCTCTTGGCTATGGGGTAACCTGCAAGGGAAACTGGCGTCGCTGCTCCATTATTACACTCGTACATAGAAGCGGTAAGGAGTCATTCTGTCTGCACGGCGTCGATTGAGTGTGTGCCCTCTTTGAGCTTTCGGCAAGCGTTATCACCATGGGTGTACTCTTCTCCACGCCAATTGAGGTAAGCGGGCCGCCTTTACATACATCCAATTGGTGCCTTTACCCCCAAATCTTTCTCTCAGACTTGTTACACTCTTAGTAAATGCTTCTAAGAAAGACTTGGACTCACGGATGTCTGCTTCGGCTAAACGCAACGACCCTAATGATGTCGACTCAAAGGTGGTAGAGTGTAAAGGAATTTATCTCTTTCCTAATAAACGATATCTATGAAGAGGAAGGTTATGAGTTAATAGGCCAGTCAGTGAGAAAACCTCCAGTCAAGCCTGGCAAATACATGGTTTCAGAACATTGCTGGAAGATTTGTTGGCAATGGATGCAAGCGAAAATCCGAGAGTAAGTCAAAGGGATACTGTATGTACGATACAATAAACGCACCCCACAATATGCAATACAAATAGTGCTAGTACCGGGAACATATATATATATATATAGCTTAACGCACACGAAGGAGAAAATATAGACACAAGTTATGTACAGGTGAAGAAATTTGAGCGTAAGAACTGATCAATAAAGCCACAAAAACATTAAACCAAGGAAGTTACAAATTGATTTCATAACACTTTCTTGATTTTTTCGCTTCAAAAGAAGATGCCTTTTAAAAACCGTAAACCGGACTGCATTTCAAAGCTCCAATATTGGGGGTAATATTATTCCAAATGATGGCCGGAGAGTGCCAAAGAATGATAAGTCTGAACCCGGAAATCCTGAGTTAAGCTTCTTTGGGCTGCGACCGTACTGGGGTTAGGACGAAGTTGAAAGCATAATCTGAAGAAAGATATCATTCTGAGCTTGAGCCTGCATGTTATCGTTTTGTGATGATAGTCCCATATTTAGGCGCATAGGTATCTAGGAAGATGCTTGCAATGAAGTATCCTCAACGTAATGCTTACGACGGCAAGATACTCCGGCAGACAAGTTAACCCGAATTTGTCGATAAGAAATTTTTTCCATAATTCGTATAAAGCAATGTATGTCTGCTTCGTTTAATATGTACTTCAGGGAAACGGCCATAGGCGCGTGAATAAATATATTTATTTCGTTTCTTCTAGACTCGTTGTCCGTACCGGCAACAAATAGCGTTAATGGCAGGCATAAATGAAAGGCATATCTCTCAAGCATTACATTTGTAGGATAGAAATATAATATGAACGTGAGCACCTTAGTACAGAAACGTGGATGCTAAAGTATATGCCAGGGCATTATTTGTATTTGTACCATTTTACGGCACAGACTAATCGATCTTTGCGGGAAACCTGACTACAAAGGTTCCCAGAGGTGGCGAAGAATGTTCTTCGAAGAAAGATTATGAATCCAGCAGCAGAGCGGTAATTGTCAGCGGTATCTAATTAGGGAGTAATTACTACTGCTATCTAGGAAAATCGAACAGTTTTCCGTCATCGACTCTACGGATATTTATGGCGTTTGCATTGTGTCCCGTATATATATATATATATATATATATATATATTTATATATACAAGAGTTCTGGGACTAGATTTTTGTGCGACAAGTGGCGCCATCTTTATATACAGATAAAAGCATTCTGTAGCATACCTAACAAAATGGAGAAACGTGCGCAATTAAAGGTTTGCTTCAATGCGGTTAAACAGTGATTTTGACGTAGAAAGTAATGCAAACG
>QVRM01002097.1:0-40208 GCA_003439945.1 Dermanyssus gallinae
CAAGCGTTCGTCTTGCCAATCAAGTTCAAACGCTGTTCTTGCCAATCAAGTTTCAACGTTTCCGTCTTGCAAATCCAAGTTCAAACGCTTGTCTTGCGAATCAAGTTAAGGCGTTTCGTCTTGCCAATCAAGTTCAAGCGGGTTCGTCTTGCCAATCAAGTTCAAGGCGTTCTAAGGCTTTGCTATAAATATAAATCACCTGTTTGTATACTGCCAACAAAATAAAACGAAGGTTGCCAACATTAAAATTAATGCTCAGCAAAAACCGTGCATACATGTATATCTATATTACCCTTTAATAAACGATGTTTGTTATATAAAACTACAGACTTCTTTCTTTAATATTAAATATATATATATATATATTATATATATATATATATATAAATATATAATGCTAAAATTAGTTCCAGCAAACGACATTCTGACGCATTCGAGCTAAGTTCAGAGTGATAGTTGTAAGAAAGACTACGCTAAAACTAGAGATCCCATATTCAATAATTGTGAAGAATATTAGTTGCATTTATATGACCTGGTGATGGGAGGGTGACAGGAGGTACAACGGAAATACCAAGGCCTTTGTGGTCATCGAGCTACGCCGGTATATAAGTAATTATTTAACTATTTTAGTGCACAGCCTACCTACAAGCATTTTTCCTTCCTGTATAAAAAAAGTGTTTTCTGTGGGTTTTGAAGAGTAATGTGTGCGCAAATAATCCCATGCCTATCAGAAAACTAAGGACCAACACTGCAACATGTTTCAATGTACTTGAACCTGGTATATGTGAAAAACAGTTAAACAATTACAAAACGGGGCTAAGGCTCCTTCACGACCTGTAGAGCAGCTCCAAAAGACAAGGGGGATGTTAAGGAGCTCGTACCGAATGCTATCGCTTTACCGCAAGGTGACTGTCTTGACAGGATAATGCTCGCGATTACTGAAAAGATCATACCGACCATTATCGAAACCATTGTAACACACATCAGTAGCGCTATCGAGAATTTCTCGTGCATCCTCCCTGGCGCGCCCCCACAAGTCCCTTCCGTTGGGCCCGCTATCGGATCCCCAAACAACCTCACCGCTGGCCTGCGCGATTAGCTTAAAGACGCTCAGTCTCGTGTTGCAGACGAACGATGCGGACGCATGTGAGATCGGTCCCGGAAAATATAATCGGATAGTAGTACGGGAGACTCCTTTATTCGTTTCATTGTGTGGAACAGATAGACTTAGTGATTAGGAGTACACTGTGCACAAAAAAGGAGTCGTTGGTGAGTTGTCTCAAATTCTGTGAGTTTGTTGTTCTCGTGCACGCCACGGGGTAACACAGCACTGCGTGGGTGCCGCCATCTTAGACAGTGTAGGCTTGGCTTACAACTGCTCTGGCCGAGCGCTGTGTGCGAGAGAAGAGGAAGCCATCTCGTCTCCGCGCGCAGTCCGACGGACGATGCGGACGAAGACGAAGCAATCTCCCCTCCGCGCGCTGTCCGACGGACAGTGTAGACGAAGACGAAGCCGTCTCGTCTCCGCGCGCAGTTCAACGAACCAGTGCAGACCTGTGAGGCGATTTACCAAGTAGGCCTTGCTTAGTTTAGCACGCCCGAGAAAAAAAAATATATGCCCGTACGCCGGCCGTCGGGCCATGCGAGGCCGCCGCCAGATCCTCCGCTGCCTTCCAGCAAGGAGATAAGGAGCGACCTTAACGTTCCTGTTGAGGAACCGCGCCGTCCTCCCATTGACGTCGATGGTGTAGAATCTCTGGAGGAGATGGATCAGTCGTGCGCTGAGCCTGTCGGCATTAGAAAACGCCCGGCGGATACATCCCCGACGGGCCTTCGCTCCGACAAGAAGCGCATCTCTTGACGTCGGTGAACAACACACCGTGACACTCAAGACCTCTGCGACGGAGGCGACGGGACTGTGCAGAGGCTGATCTTAAACGGGGCGTTGACGCAGAGGTGGCATACGGCCGTGCGTTAGCGGTCCTCAAGGGAGACGTTAAGACAGTGGTAGAGGCCTGCAAGTTAAGGAATACCAGGATGGAGCTAAAAGAGGTATCAGAGAAACTGGACCTGGATCTCCGCAGGGTCAAAACGGCGGTGGATTCCTTTAAGGTTTCTCTGCGGACCTCGCTGGAGGACGCGGAGGAGGAGATCGGGAGCCTCCGGGCCTTGTTGGAGGCGGCACAGAGGGAACGAGATGAGTTGCTGGCGCGGCCTCCTCAATCTTCGGACCCTTCAGCAATCTGCCTGCGCTGCGCCCCGGCGGATCCTGAGGCTGCCCGAGTGTATCTGGAATCGCGTATCGCGGCGGCGACGACGGCTGAAGACTTTGCTAAACTAACGGGCCTATTCTGCCTCTGAGCTCCCTTCGGCAGGTTCCTCCATCTTCCGAGAGGATCACTTCCCTTAGAGAAGTGAGGGGCGTGCTGGTCGTCCCGGGGCCAAAGGCTGACTCAGAGGTACTCGCCGGTCTCGCTAGTCAGTTTCCCTCTCTACCGCGGCTGCTTACACAGCCCCCAGGTACGGCGGCGGTGTTGCATACCACATACACCTGGGAGACCCTCGCTGGGTCTCCAGGCAACGGAGGCGAAGATCGCCACCTTGTGGTAGGCATTTTACATCCCAACAAGCCCTGCGATGAGGCTGTTATCACTCTGTTCCGCTCCGTTATTGATTGCATGACCCAGCTCTCAACCTCAGCGAGCACGGAATTTCCTCTTCTATACGTCGCCCACCAGTGGCGATCAGAGACGACGATTCTGGCGGCTCTCGTGGCCCAGTCATCACGAGATGGCCTTATAGAGCTTTGCCGGGCAGACAAGCCGCAAGCAGGGCGGTCGCCAGTGAGCTCGAGTAAAGCCCCGTCACCGCCCCAGTCCTGGCGGGACAAATGTCTCTTAGGTCTGGGTCGGAGAGGGCGGGACTTGGGCCGACACAGTGAAGAGCCTACGAGCTCATCTGGCCGACAACACACAAGTGGAGTCGGCTGTTAGCGGCATCGTCAGGAATAATGACGGTGACGTCATTATCCGACTACGGGGCATCACCCAGGATCTCGGGGCTCAGTTGGCAGAAGACATCAGCAAGGCAACTGGCCACCAGACTGACAGCCGAATCAGTGACGGCTTGCGAGAAGTGGCCTTATGGGGCATTAATCCTCTGGCCAGTGCTAGAGGGATAGAGGCAGACATCCGTCAGCTACTGGCGGCCACTGAGGCGGTTCCTATAGTGGCTAGTGATCCACGCTAGGGCCGCACTACGACCCGCTGGTACACGTTGCTGAAGGTGACGGCCCCTACAGCTCGGTGGCTTCAGGCCCAGCGATCTATCCTGATCGCGGGCAGCAGGTGCAGGCCCGAGGTCTGGGAGAGGTTGCCCACGTGCTTCAACTGCCAGAGACCCGGCCACAAGGCTGCTACCTGCACGGCACCTAAAGCGGCCGCCCGCCTCTGTCGTCGATGCGGATCGCCAGACCATGCGGTGGCTGCGTGTAAGGCCGAGACGACACACTGTATTGTGTGCGAGGTCTCGGGCCACAGAGCCGACAGTATGGCCTGCCCGTCATACCGCACACAGCTACAAGAATCACGTAAGCGGAGGGAGCCTATTCCACATGGAGAGCCAAAAACAGGTGGCGCCCTACCAGAAGCATCCAGACCCGCTGAACAGGCGTTGGATCGAGGGCGACGACAATGGCGAAACGAAGACGACAGGGGCACAATGTCGACCCTCTGGCAGATGCCACTGCCAGGGTTGAGCGCCTAGGGGACCTTTATCGTACGCATCGACTGTACTTACGAAAACTTATTCAGCAGGCAAAAGTCGAATCCTGGAAGGCCTTGGTGGATTCGGTTGAGGTGGACGTGTGGGGTCTTCCCTATCGGATCGTTATGGGCAAGCTCCGCGCACCACCACCACCTCTTCCGGCAGAAGAAATTCGCCGGGTAGTTCTCAAGCTCTTTCCGCAACAACCGGCCCGCGTTCATACCAGCATTCCCGTTGACCCTGAACAGATCCCGGAAGTAACAACAGAGGACATAATAGAAGCGGCGGAGCGGCTAGCACCGGGTAAAGCCCCGGGCCCGGACGGGGTCCCACCGGACGTGGTGCGACTGCTGGCACTATCCTATCCAAGCCTCTTGCAAAGCTAGTGTCACGCTTGCTCGTAGAGGGTCGCTTTCCCACCCAGTGGAAACGTGCCCATTTAGTACTGATACCGAAGCCGAACGCCTCACCCCGGCTCGTCAGCGCATCGCCCCATATGCTTACTCGACGCTGTAAGCAAACTAGTCGAAAACGTGCTCGTTCGGCGTTTGAACGACGAACTGGAGGCGAGAGATGCCCTCTCAAATAACCAATACGAATTTCGCAAGGGGCCGAGCCACTCTTGACGCCGTGGAGCGGGTCATAGAGGCGGCTCGCGCCGAGCAGCAGCGGCCACTCTGGTCACGCAACCACGTGCTATTGATATTGCTGGACGTCCGCAATTCATTCAACATCGCCAACTGGTCGACAATAATGAGTGCGCTCGAGCAGAAGAGGATCTCCCCGTACCTGCGGCGCATACTATCATCGTACCTGGAGGAGCGGACACTCCTCACGCAAGGCGAAAACCCATCCAATTACGGCGGGGGTGCCGCAGGGCTCAGTACTCGGCCCAGTTCTATGGAACGTGGCATACGATGGTGTCTTGCGGCTCGACGACCTGCCGGATGGGGTGGAGACAATCGCCTACGCGGATGATCTTGCACTGGTAGTCACCGCTCGGACATGGACTATCCTGGAGGCCAGGGGCAAACGCGGCTCTTGACCGGATAAACAGGTGGATGACTGAACATCACCTGGAGTTAGCACCACAGAAAACCGAGGCCCTTTTTCTAACAGGACGCAGGCGGATAGGGCCTATGTCTTTGGAGCTCAACGGGCACGCTCTCACGCCGTCCCGCCACGACAGGTACCTAGGGGTGACCTTAGACACAGGTCTAACTGGCCTGCCACACATTAGGCTGGTTACGCAAAAGGTGGCAAGAGCATCGGCCAACCTGGCCCGAATACTACCCCGGGAGGGAGGCGCGTCCTATCCCAAACGGCGTCTACTAGCTGCTGTTTGCAGAAGCGGTTGCGCTCTATGCCGCGCCAGTGTGGGCGGACTTAGCACTCAGGACGGTCACGGCCCGCCAGGCTCTGCGTCGCTCCCAACGGGGTGTGGCAATTCGGGTTAGCCGGGCGTACAGGACGGTCTCCACGGACGTCCTGCTTGTTCTCGCATGCCTGCTTCCATGGGACATGCTGGCGGAGGAGAGGAGTAGGCGGAGATTAAACGGAGAGATATCATGGACCGAGGCTCGAGAGGCCACACTCGCCGCTTGGGCGGAGATGTGGACCCACCCGCCTGCCGGAGACACGAGAGGCACGTGGACACGCTTCCTCATCACGGACTTGCGCAAGTGGTATACGGCACAGGGACCAATGACATATTACGCTGCCCAGGCGCTGAGCGGACATGGCCAGTTCCAGGCGTACATGATGAAGATCGGAAAAGCCGCGACGGACATATGCGTTCTCTGCGATGCCGGAGTGCCCGATGATGCCGCGCATACAATTGAGGCATGTAGGGCGTTGTCTGCGTACCGCGATAGCTCACCGTTTACCCTACGGGCGTCTACCGCGAAAGTGATCGTCACGCACATGGTCGACTCAACAACTAATTGGGGTGCTGGCCTAAAATACCTCGACGGGCTCATGCGCGAAAAGATCCGGCTGGAGAATAATCGCCGGGCGCGATTCGTCGTCCGGAGCCCCCCTGATCTAACCCAGCAGGACTTACCTGCTCGGGTTGCACCTACAGACTAAGGAAAGGGTTGAAGTGTGAGGCTCCTTCCTCCTGGTCTCGAGGTAATGGTTCACAATTCCGAACCAGGAGGGGTTCCGGGGGAGTGGTTTTTAGTGGGTAGTGCGCTCGGATTAGAGTGAGTCGCGTATTCCCTCTCCGAGCGTCTAGCCCCACACTACCCGTCATTATATCGGCGGATGTGCGTAAATGCATTTTCCACCCCTAAAAAAAAAAAAAAAATTAAAGACGCTCTGCTGTCTATATGGCTCTAAATAGAAGATGCCGCCACCTTACTAGCGAAGACGCGGGAAGTCACTAAATGCGCGGGCAATCTGTGAGTACATAAGAAGGCATGAGAATAAATGAGTCAGTGGTCTGCGAGCCAGGCAGAGGACGTGTGTTGTTTGAGAGAGAGCCTAGCGAACTCGTATCGGTCGTCGTCCGGTCGTTAGAGTGGTGGATACTACAGTTTATCGGCGGAATAATTCAACCATATAATAATAAACATCGTTTATAATACATGTTTTATTAAAGATTGTATATGGGGCTGCATGTGCATTTTTGGTGCTGTTTTCTGGCGAATTGACCTGCTTGTCCCTCTCACTCTAGTCTATTTTTCTTTATCATGAGTAGCTCTCGCTCGTTGCTGCATTTGTAGCCGTAGTAGAGTTGAAATATGTGTAGCTGTTCTCGTCTGTTGTGGTCAAATTCGAACTCGCTTCGCTGTTGTAGCAAGCAGTCCGGCAAGCACAGACGCACGCAGGTTGCAGTTATTTGCAGGTTGCAGAGCATTATAGGCCTTATAGGTCGGACAGCCACTCGAGATTTAGAGACGCTGGAAAGCCACATGCCTCAGCGGCCGTTGACGGCCACCAAAAACTGCTAAATTGACGACATTTTCCCACGTTACCATGGCACAGCGATGATGACCTCACCACTTTCAATCACTCGAGCGTTGATTACTCACGCGCCACAGGTGTTTCTACTCAGCCGCTTCTACATTGTGTACTCAGCTCGGGTCCACGGACGTAAATACGTTTGTCGTTCTTATGAAACAACCAGGGGTTCTCTAGTACACGCAAGCAAATGGGGACAAATCCCCTCGGGCTTAAACATCGTACCGCAATTATTCATAACGGCTGGTTACTTGGCAACCGGTAGCACCGTTCAACTGCCACCTTTGTTTTAATATTTTTTCTCAGGTTATTTCGACAAAGTGGCGTTCTGGGCCATGATTAGCCAATATTTTATTGGCGCTTGCTTGTGGTTTTATATGTGCGAAAAAATGTTAACAATATGCGGCAAAACGACAAAAAAGCAGAAAGAAATCAAATATAAAAACGAGTACAAATGCTTAGGAGTTATAATAGAAAATACGCCTGATTAGAAAAGAACCAGCTGAAAATGATCAAGCGATTGTAAGAAGGAAAGCTTTGTAAAGCTGCAACAGATTTATAGTGACCAAAGAGCTTTGGAAAAGCATGTTTTTGCCAACAGTGACATACGCTCGCGCTATTGTGACAGTTTATGAAAGGGGAGTTCGAAGTCTCCAGCTTCTGGGCAAGGGCAGCACAAGTAAAAATATGCGCGTGCAAGCCGTCTAAAAAACAGCTGCAGATCACTGTGCTTGGCAAAGGGATTAGGTTTTGGTAATAAGCAATATGGCAAAAGATAAATGAAACCACACTCAGGCTAGGGAAATGGCATATTTTGTAAGAAACCATGAGATAACAACACGCTTAACCAAACCATTGTGATAATCCAATTAATATTATAAACACATTACAGACGAGGACGTTTGTAGAAATACTAATAATGATACCATAGTAATAATATAAAAGTATACGAAGCCCGCGGCATGCTGGCTGCACAGCGAACTCATCTGATTCAAAAGATATTCCACAAGGAATGGTAACTTATATATATATATATATATAAAATAAAGTTTATTCCTGTATAATACATTAGGTATATGTTAATATATATATATATATATATATATATATATATATATATATATATATACACATACATATATATATATATAGTGACGAACATCAACACAGCTCAACAGCAAAACAGCCAACTACTACGCCGTCGCAACATCGAGATCGGCGATATGCATACGCAATAATGCACGTTGCGCCACATCCATAACAGGCAGAATCATCATCAGACTTACGTACCTGACCTACGGCGGCGTCACCGCCGAAGCCAACGCCCCTTATGATAGGGCGCATTTCGAACCGACCAATCAGCGAAGAGGACAGGTGGGACTTTCGAGATGTTGAATGTTCGAGAAGATTCATCGTCTACGGACGGTACGGCGTCCCTTGGGTGAATAACTAGACCGAGAAAGCTTGGATCATTCTCTGCTCGGCTGCGCTACGCGCCAGACGTACGTCGTGTTCGTTGTCGTTCATCGCTGTTAAGCCTCTTGTTTTGTAGTTACCGTCCTGCTGAGTTTACATTTGCTAGTTTACTTAGCGTGCGTAACAGACCATCGTTACATTTTGGTAACTAACAACTTTATATTACTTACAGTACTTATTATCACTTACTAGTAGCATTATGGTTGTTTTCAAGTCAATTTTAAATGTTTCAGGTGTCCGTAAGCGATGTAGCTTCAGTACGTGTGCCCGTAGTCATTCTGATGGATATCTAAAAAGAGAGCTAAAACGTACACATGTATTCTGTGCTTTTGCCCAATTTGCGTTTCTTCTATGAACGTCGAAAACTATTATTTCGTGTTCTGTATTGAAAGCAACTAAAACCAAACCACCAAGTGTGAGGCTCCTCCCTCCTGGTCTCGAGGTAATGGTTCACAATTCCGAACCAGGAGGGGGTTCCGGGAGGGGGGGTGTTTTTAGTGGGTAGTGCGCTCGGATTAGAGTGAGTCCCCTAAAAAAAAAAAAAAATTAAAGACGCTCTGCTGTCTGCTGTCGCTTCAAGTTTGACTGGCTTGCGTGCACCCGAAACTGATCCCGCGTTGACAGCGACCTCCCTTGCCGACTATTCTCTCGTTAACCACTACTGCTGGTGCAGCTGCTGTACCTCCGTCAGCGACCATTAGAGGAAGCTGACGGATGCCAGTCATGACATGCACACCTTAGCTATGGGCTGCTATTCCTCTTCTCAGTAACATCACCAATCATAGTCATCTGTTTCCCAATCATGCAATTATTATTATTTTATTGTTCTGGGATAAGAGCTCGGAGGCGTCTACCAGTTCAGGTTGAAATTCTATAGGTTACTGCGTGTGGAGCGTCATTGAGCAAGAGTCTCAATACAAAACTCATAGGCATAACAACACACATTTGCGTACTGCCTCCAAATAGCGGGCATTGCAAATCTTGTTGTCACCATTTCCATCTCCGTTCCATCTCATCATCATCATCATAAGGAATTTAGATAGATAGACAAAGTCACTAACAAGAAGCAGTGGTGGTAGTGCGGAACAAAGAAAGAGTTTCTCTCACACAAACATGACAGTTATATAATACATATATCAAGCACTTGCTAGTGAAGGTTCTCTATCGGCTCTGTAATAGTGTGTATACTTCGCCTTTACGTGCTTGCGTCGACGGCAACACTTTGCTAATATTGTCTAATTTGTTTATGTAGGAATGTAAGCAGCGCGGGCATAGACAGCGTCGGTTGGCGGCAATACCGAAGCAAGCTAACTATATGGCGCTAAATAGAAGATGGGTGGGTCGTGGGAAAGATATATTTTAATGGGCTTACCGAGTCCTAGATTTGTCACTGCTAGCTGCTGTTGACGAGATATATATATATATATATATATATATATACACACGCTCTCTGACTGCGCCACTGTACTAGGGACTAGGCACCATCTAGAGTTGCTGTGTCATCCTGAACAGACAGGAAATGTCTGGTAAAATCAATGATTATATATATGCTGGCCAGATCTATATTATCCGGGTATATATATATATATATATATATATATATATATATATATATATATATATATATGTGTGTATTGATTGATTTGACATGTTTCCAATATATTGATTGGCTTATTTGCTTGATAAGTGTGTGTACGCATATCACCCTTTTATATCAGGGCCACAATAACGCTGGAGCGATTAATTATCTATAATATACTCCCCCGGATTTCCCTTATGTGTTACGGGATAGCCGATGCTTCGTAGGCTCTATCTGTGCATTTTCTACATCCTTGCATAATCCTAGCGCCTTCCCTAATTCTAGATGCCTAGTCTCTCCCAATCGTTTGCACTCCCTAACCAGATGATACCATTTCCTCTCTAGTGCCGCATATCAGACAAACCGTTGTTTCAAATTCCTTGCAGCAGTTTCACTGCAAACGTACCTGCTTTCGCATTTGTTAACAGTTCGCTGCCTCTTGTATTATCGTATAACCATGCTACTCCACCTCTTCCCGATTGCATATTCCTGTAAACTTCCTTTAAATTCGTTTTATACATAAGCTGTCCGCTACTACTGTGTGTATGCTGCATTTACCCTACTTTTAATTTGCCCACTGGACATAGCAGTGTCTGTTCATTGTTTACTAAGCAATATTTTGTGTTCGCCTGTTGTTGTTTTAATGTCAGGGACGTCATGAACATGGAATGAAGCCTTGTACGCACGTGAATGTAATGAATCCAACGCTTTGGAGGAAAGGGTACGTTCTATTAGAATTGCAATGATTTGTTAGGTATTCTATTAAGATCGTTTATGCCGTATACAAAGGCAAGTATAGGTACTTGATGCAGTTAGCTAACCTGAGTACACACAATAATACCACAATAATACCCCTAATATCGTTTTCGTCAATCGTAACATAATAGGTCACGTATGACAGCAGATGTATTGTCGTCTTATTCCAGCAAATTTTGCCGGAAAGAGTCACCCAGCGTCTATACGATATGGAAGTCTATTGCAGCCTGCCAGAGCGTGTAATCGTGCGTTGCTGCTCGAAATAATCAAAGAGAAGGATTCGCCTTGCCGATCAAGTTCAAGCGTTCGTCTTGCCAATCAAGTTCAAACGCGTGTCTTGCCAATCAAGTTCAAACGCGTGTCTTGCCAATCAAGTTCAAGCTTTCTAAGGCTTTGCTATAAATTTAAATCTTTGTTATAAAAAGGCTTTGCTATAAATTCAAAATAAAATTAAAAAGAGGGACGGGGCAGGCCAAGTGGGGGGGTTTCAGTATTCACGAGAGCAGAAATTGGAGAGATGACAATTGGAATAATAGCCGAAAACTTAGTTGCAATAGCGTCGGGGGAATTTGAAATTGTGGCAGCCTATGTTAAACCGGCAGGTGTAGAGTCCACTGAAGTCATGACAGAGCGTATCATGCTTAGAGTTGAAGCGGTGCCGAGAAAGGCACCGATGATTCTAGCGGGGGATTTTAATGCGAGGTTGGATAGGGGTAATCTGGAGCGAACTGAAGCATTTTTAGATATTATAACGGAGATAGGATGCAGGTTAGTCAGCGAGCCAGGCCTAAACACTTTTGAATGTAGTACTGGGGCGTCAGTAATTGACGTTTTTGCCACCGACGGAAACGCAGAGGATATAACATTTTTGGGAGAAAATACATCATTTAGGGAAGGAGCCGGGCTTAGAAGGCATATACCGATGGGGATGGCATTCAAAGTTAGTAATAGTAGGGAGTATAGCCGTAGGCCGGGGACCGGGACAAGACTAGATAGAAAGATCTTCTTAGAGGGAGTGGGGGAAGTGTGCCCACCAGGGGAGATTCAAATAGAGTCATATGAGCGTAAATTGACAAATCTGATAAAAGGTGCACTGGTTCCTCGCCAAGAACGAAAAGGAAGGCCCTGGTTCAACGATCGGTGTAGAGCAGCGAAAGATGCCAACAGACTAACTAGAGAATATGTGAAGATGTTTCCTGTATTAAGGCTGTTCGCAAGTATGGTAAAGAAAATGACACAAAAGGCATACAAGGAAGAGAAACAAAAATATTGGGAAAGTCAGGAGTGGGCGCTGTTGCAAGAAGCAGAGAAACAACCACACAAGTGGCTAAAACAAAAAAGAAAACGGCAGTGCCCAGTGGAGACTGAACGATTAATTAAGCACTTTGCAAGTGTGCTGTAGGGAGCCGATACTACCCCAAAGGAAATGATATTATTCAACGGGCCTTGGGACGAGGAAACAGAACATGCACGGGAATGGGTAATTCGACCAGTCACAATCGAAGACGTTGTCAGGGCAATTGAAACGGCGCCTAGAGGCAAAGCTGCCGGGAACGATATGATACGAAACGAGCATTTAAAGCAAACGCTGGCACTCGCACCATGCTGGAAAGCTTTATTTGACGAGTGCCATACCAAAAGGAAAAGGCATAGAAACTGAGCCGGAATCTTGGAGGGGCATAACACTTAAGAGTTGCCCCTATAAAATTTTCTCGGGAATAATATCAGATAGACTAGAGCATTACCTCAAAACCAGAAACGCAATACCAGAAGAACAACATGGGTTCAGAAGGTCGAAGTCGACCCATACGGCTCTGCGCCAGTTGCTGGCAGAAATTTGGGAAACTCTATCGGAACCTAGAAGACCGTTATACGCAATATTTATAGATCTTAAAGCTGCCTTTGACTTAGCGCCACGAAGTAGGATTATAGAAAAGTTAGCCTTGGAGGGAGTTCCGTATCGCTTACTAAAACTTTTAAGTACCATTCTTGGGGAGACTACAGTATACATCGACAACGGTATAGGGATTGTGGGAAGAGTAAAGCAAACTACAGGCGTGGCCCAAGGAGACGGACTTAGCCCGTTGCTTTTTTCGGTACTATTGGGAGGGCTACCTAACCGGGTGAGGCAGGGGTGGACCCGAGAGTGGGCAAATACATTAACGTATGCAGATGACATTGCGATCCATGGCAGGAGTTTATTTAGGGTTAAGCAAGGACTAGAGCGGCTAATCGATTATATGGACGAGATGGGACTTAGTATTAACTGGCAAAAGACAGTAGCAGTAAAATTTCGAAGAGGAGGTCGATTGGCGAAAGACGATGTTCTTCGAGCCAGGGGTAATACAGTAAATTTGGTAAATACATTTACTTATTTAGGGGTCACTATAACGTCAAATGGTAGCAGTTTTCGAAAACATATTGAAACCAGAGTAGGAAAAGCCATTAGAGCGGCAGCAGCAATTAAAAACCCGCCAATGTTGTCAATACATACCGCGTACGCCCTTTTCAAGATTAAAATAGAACCAATAGCAACATTTGGTGTATCAATTATATGGGAGAAATTAGGAGAGGCAGATTTACAGTTACTAGATAGAGTTCGATTTTTCTTCATGAAGCGGGTTTTGGGGTTAGCTAACTCTTGTAGGAATAGAATTGTTCATATATTAGAAGGGGGGGGGGGGGCTCTAATGACACAGGAATTACAAGTAAAATGGGATTTACCTAAGACGACGGTCTTCGTGGCCTACACTATGAAGTGGGGGGAAAATTAAAGGATATAGACATAGGAATATACACGACGATAGCGATGAGAAGTACAACCTGGCGAGCAGCCGGATATAGGAATAGGCATCTCACTACGGCATTTGCAGCCCACGGGTTCCATCACGTATTATGCAGCACACAAGAATTCCACAATCCTCAGGAGTGTTGTAGGTGCGCGAGATGCTTAGGCCATTGTGATAGATACCACGCCGCAGCATGTCCAGCAGTGCAATCAATAGCGGAACTCGCAAGATGAGGGAAGATCCGGTGACGCAGAGAAACCACTGATTCAGATCGATGTACTTATTTAAAATTTGCCCAACCTGGGTGTTAATAAACCAAAATAATATAAATTTAAATCACTGTTTGTATACTGCCAACGAAATAAACGAAGTTGCCAAACTTTAAAATTACTGCTCAGCAAAACCGTGCATATATGTATTACCCTTTAATAAACGATGTTTGTTATTATAAAACTATAGACTTCTTTCTTTAATACTATATATATATATATATATATATATATATATATATATATATATATATATATATATATATATATATATGTCGTTTGCTTGAACTAACCTTAGCACTTAGCTTTATATATATATATATATATATATATATATATATATAAAGCTAAGTGCTAAGGTTAGTTCAAGCAAACGACATTTCTGACGCATTCGAGCTAAGTTCAGAGTTGATAGTTGTAAGAAAGACTACGCTAAAACTAGAAGCCCCCTCTAATTGTGAAGAATATTAGTTGCATTTATATGACCTGGTGATGGGAGGGATGACAGGGGGTACAACGGAAATACTAAGGCCTTTGTGGTCATCAAGCTACCGCCGGTATATAAGTAATTAGTTAACTATTTTAGTGCACAGCTTAGCTACAAGCATTTTTCCTTCCTGTATAAAAAAGTCTTTCCTGTAGGTTTTGAAGTATAATGTGTGCGCCAATAATCTCACGTCTATCAGAAGACTAAGGGCCAACACTGCAACATGTTTTAATTTAATTGAACCTGGTTTACGTGAAAAACAGTTAAACAATTGGTATCCCGTCGAAAACGGCAGACAATATATTTTCAGGCGTATTTTAATTTTGTTGCCTATTGCCTAATTGCGAGGATGTCTTTCCTTTCATAGCCGCACTCCATCTTTCCTTGGCTATTTCGTCAACTTTCTTGTTCACATCCTTGGTTATCTGCTTAGTTGCCATCACCTAATGTTCTTTAACGGTCATCGTATTGCACTTAAATTCGCGTTCAAGAAATGGTAATTGTATTTTTCAATTGATTATACTTCTCTCAGTCAGTTTTGCTGTGAGCAATTTGGCTGCCCAGCTTTAATCTTCGATATATGCAGTTATATTTTGCAGCCGGTTTTCATACGATATATTCCTTGAGCTTACCTTGTCCAGAAGCTGGAGACCTCGCACTCACCTGTTTAAACACTGTGCTGCGCTAAAGTGACTACATTATATTGCATGCCAGTCGACTGCCCGCTGTATTGTGTCAAGACTGTTTACCATGCTAGCGTTCTAAGTATCTGTAGACGCCGTTTCTCCGCATATGGTTAACATTTTTTGCATTTGGTCAACACTTTCCGCTAAAATCACCATGTCGTTTGCAAACAACATGACACAAGGTCGGATAGATAGAATTCCATGATCTCTACTGTATACTATTTTAAAACCCAGATACTATTCATACACCGTGACACCGAGGAAGGGCATCCTTGCCAAAGTCCTTTCTTGATTCGATCCTTGCAAACATGTAACTCTTATCGTATATTTCTTTAATTATATTGACCCATTCCTGTATTTTTTTAATAGAGGTAACTTGTAAGCCCGCAGCATGCGGGCTGCACAGCAAGCGTATCTGATTCAAAAGTTATTCCACAACAAAAGATAAATAAAACTCATATATATATATATATATATTTTTTTTATGGGACCGCCTTCTTTGGACGGGAAATTTATTTAAGTTCAATAACACTTCATTGAGCTTGAAATTTCCATTATTACATAAATTCAAACAATTATAACTATTCAGGTAATTTTGCAGAAAAGGCTATCGCCCGTGTCTGCCCGCTCTTGTGAGTGTGTCAACATCCTCCATATTGCATAACGGTGTTAAGTAATTTTTTTTATTTATGTTTTTAGTGTGTTGAAAGACTCATCCAAATACATATGATTTTAATACATCCGGCGAAATTAAACAAATCTGTTGTTTAAGTTTGGTTTTGCATTCATTTGTAGATAATTCTAGTACACATCTAAACAGATGAGGCAATCTGGCATTTATGTTTACCAGGCGATAACTGAGCATTGAATAATTTGTCACAAGTCTTGTATATGGGTGTGTTACAACATTGTTTACAGCACTTCTGGTAGGATAAGCATTATTAGAAGCAGCTCCAAACGGGGTACGGTTCCTGCTATAGTGTGTCAGAATGCTATATATGTATTTTTATTATTTATCATTATTTAGTTAATACAATTGTGAGGTATGAACGTTTAAATAATGTTTGTCCTGCTCTGTTCGCTTTCTGTCAGTTCATGGCGCCTATAATGGAAGCCACGTTCCCTCTACACACGGCCAAAGACATCATCTGTCTCAAAAACATGGCCTCGCGTCGATCGCCCGTAACGTCTTCGATTCGTTTTCCGATGTCTTGCAGGAGTTTTGCCGTACCTGTGCTGATGGGGCCGAGTGTCTCTAATGCAATGGGTGTAAAGTGGTAGCTTCTAGATAGATATATATATGTATATTCCATAAAAGTGTAATATATTTTTATCTCTCCATATGTCCTCAGTGGTTGTCCTATATGCCAATCCAAATACATTTCGCATGCACCTTTTCTGGAGAGTTACTACTGGTTCGACATTTGACTTAAATGAAGCACCATATAACAAAACACCATATTTTAGGTGTGAAAAAATAAATGCATAATACACGATTTTCTTAAATTCAAGGGAGGCAATATGTCGTAACTTATGCAAAAGTAAAGCACCTGTCCTAAGTTTGTTTATCATATTTTTAATATGAACTTCCCATTTGATGTTATTCTGGAACGTCAGACCAAGGTATTTATAGTCGTGTACCTCACCTATTATCGGACAATTGCAGTTTGCCTCAAGAACTAAGCTCGAGCCGGCAACAGAGTCGAAGTACAACCTGGTATCATTACATCCGTTTAACGGCAGGTTTTCGACTTTCGTATTAGCATAACAACCTAAAGAAGCACATGAGTGGCAAATAATGTTGAGTGGTGGTTCAGCTGCGTACCCCATCTTGATTTTCATAATTTCCGTCTTCTTTACATTAAGACATAGATTGTTGATTCGCAACCAGAGATTAATCCTCGCCATAGTACTTGTTACCTTTTCTATTAGCTCATTTCTGGTATCACTCTCAATAAGAATGCATGTATCATCCGCGAACTGAACAATTTTCACATCATTACAAAATGAGTGTATATCGTTAATGTATATATTAAACAGTGTTGGTCTCAGAACGGAGCCCTGAGGTACTCCGTGATTAACAAAAGCAGGTTACTCAAACATTTCTTATACTTTGTACGCTGTTGCCTATCAGATAAGTAGTCTTCAAGTATGTCGTATTTTGTCTTGCATAGCCCCGACGCCTTCAATTTATTTACTAATCTTATCCGATCTACACAATCAAAAGCTTTTTGTAAATCAAGAAAGACTAGACAAACTTGTTTTTTTTTCTCTATCATTGCCCCAATGAAGTTTCAAACTTCAATCATTGCGTCTTCAGTACTTCGCCCTTCCCTAAATCCGAATTGTCCCGGAGAGAGAATGTCATTTTTATCAATGAAATCAACCAATTAAGAATTTATTATTTTTTCAAAAATTTTACAAAACACAGTGGTAATAGAGATAGGCCTAATGTTATCAAGGCAAATCTTACCCCCTTTATGAAGCGGCGTAACTAAAGATGATCTAAATATTGTGGGGAAAGTTCCACTTTGTAGACATAATTTGTAAAGATGCTCTTGCAATGGTGCCAGAACATCTGCATTTTCTTTTACTAGTTTCGTAGAAATCTTATCGGTTCCCTCAGCTGCTGAGCTTTTCAGAAGTTTGATAGCTTGCAGTACTTTAGTTGAGGATGGCGTTTCGAGGATCATTTTGTTTGTTGGCCCTTTAAGGTCAGTTAGAAGTGTTTTACTACTGGACACAGCGGATTCCGCAATTTTAGTTCCAATCCCTGCTAGATGTGCATTGAGATAGTTTAGTTTGTCTGTAAGTGGTCCATCAGGGATATCTTGCATATCTTCAATGGAAAGCTGTTTAGCTTTGGAACCCTTGAGCTCGGCTAGCATTATCTTAAAAGCCCGTTTCGTATCCTTCTTTGAAGCTAAGAATTTAGCTTTAAGATCTTCTTCACGCAAATTTCTGATCATCTGTTTAAGTTAGTTTCTATATTTATTAAACTTTAATCGCTCCGGGTGGTCAGGGTCCAGATGACGAACCTTAAGGAAAAGCTTATTTCTGTACTTCATACTTTGTACAATGGCTGGAGACATCCATGGTTTCCTTGGTCTATGCTTACTCTGTCGTATAGCTATTTCCTTAGAGCATGATTTAATTATATTTTGAACTGATTCCGTTTTGCAGCAGTATTTGGATCAGATATATTATAATAAAAAGACCAGCTAGTTATTCGTAATATATCACTAACCTGTTCGAGACTATATATAAGGGAGGACACCTTGTTGGTAGACGGTGAGCAGGGTGTATTGGAGATTAAGCAAAATGTGGGAACTCAGCAAGGAGACCCGCTGAGCTGCGTCTCGTTTACACTTCTCCTTGCTGACCTCGTCGGTTACGTCCGACAGGAGTACCAAAAAGCCGTGGTGGTGATGTATGCAGATGATATCGTGGTCGCTCATCGCGACCTAGGTGCCATCAAGCGCATTACCTCTATGATAGAGGCGTTCCTTGTCTCGAAGGGACTTGAGATAAACACCAGGAAAACCAAAGCCATGAAATTCAGGCGTGGAGGTCGATTGGCTGCCAGAGACGTTATACGTTGCTGCGGCCAACCATTGGAGTTTGTTAACTCTTTCCAGTATCTTGGCCTTCGGGTTCATTATACGGGAACGACGTTCACAGCGCATATAAACGAAACAGTACGGAAGGCACTTGTCTCTCTCTACGGGGAAGTAGGCAATGTCCGAAGACTGTCCGTTTTCTCAGCAGTGAGGCTCTTCATGCTTAAGATTGTTCCGGGGCTGATGTATGGCCATGACAGGGTGTGGAACCACCTCACACTGGCGAATTTTAACCAGCTTGAGAGGTGTTTCTCATTATATATGAAGCGAGTGCTTTGCTTGTCTATTCGAGCAAGGAGCCGCTTTGTGTATCTCATGTCAGGTTGTCCACCGGCTACTGAAACAATCCGACTAAGGCTGAAGATGCCGCGTACAGTACCATACGAATGTTTCATTTCTGAATGGGAAGCTAAAGTCGAACAGGCCAGACGGGAGGTCGGTGGTTTGGACGTTTTCAATGCCGTGCACCTTTGGTCTGGTCCTGCATGTGACAGTCGCCACGTATACACCAGGTACATAGTGCATGGTTATCACTACCTGGTATGTTCAAACGCAGCCTTTCACGAGGAGTACGAGTTGTGCACCTGCCGGTTCTGCCTGAAGAGGTGTGACAAGTACCATGCAGTGGGATGCACAACGCTGAACAAAACATCGTTACACTACTTCTCTCGCCGAAAGCGTGAAGAAGATAGAGTATTATGAAGAAACATCGTGAACTGTATATTATACTCAATCTGAGTGAAATAAATCTAAATGGAATATATAACTTTTGTCGGTATATTATTAACTTTTAGTCTGGTTATTCCAGAGATTGAGAGTGCCAGAGCAGCGTGATCAGGTCTTTCTATACATTTTATATCGGGGTCATTCATGTTTGTAAAATTATGGAATATGTGATCGATAGCTGTACCAGATTCTATTCTTGTAATACCTTTGAAACTTAACTCGTACCCTTGAGTCGCCATTATATCCAGATATTTGCCCGCATACACGTTGTCTGCCAGAATGTTTATGTTCATGTCTCCTATTATGAGTCTGTTAGTACTCCCACTACTAGCCTGACAAATTTGATAGATATCACTTTCTAGGAATTTATCAATGTCGGACGCAACTCTATTCGGAGACCTGTATACCGAATTAATCTCTAATATGCCAGAGGTAGTGTTTATTCTGACTCGAGCCCACTCGCAATTAGTTAACTCACTGGTTGCAAAATCAACAATCTTATAGTGTTTGTGAATGTAAATTGCTGTACCACCTGCTCTATTTTTTGTAGAACAACAGAAGACTGCAAAATAGTCCGGGATATTGTATAACTCCTTCTCATGATCCTTTATCCATATTTCACTTGAACAAATAATATCAAAATTACCACCGGCATTTTGAATCTCAGCTTCAACACACTCTATTCCCTTTCTTAAACTTTGTATATTTAATAAAAATAATTTTAATGGATGGTGACACACCCGATCAACATTTACACTGTCCAGGTCAGCTGTTCATCTGCTATTGGCACCATAACACGCTTTCTTTGTGTTTATATTGAGTTCTGGTCTGTGTTACTACACTCTAATCCTCTTTCTATTTGATCTTAATTCATACGGCAGCACTGGGGAAGGGTTATCACGGATAGAACACTTACTGATCAATTCATTTCGAAGACGTATTAGGTCATCTTCACAACTAATTATTTTGGGCTCTGATTTTTCATCTTTTTGCATTGAAATCGTCAGATTTCTTGGTTTAATTGGTTTGGCATACTGCCACTTCGCTTCCTTCTTAAGGTTATTTGCTTTTTCAAGCAAATCACTCAGATAGTCACACAGGTGCATTCTAACTTCCACTATTGTTAATCCGTCCTTAAATCCAAAATAGCTATTTTTTATGGAATGTTGTCTTATTGCCCAGAATGCCTCCCTAGCGAAGTGGCTCGAGTGAAACTGAGCAATTATGCAAGCATTTGAATTCTGTTTAACCAATGAGCAACAACTAGATTAACTTCACATTTCGCTAGTTGTAAAAGCTTTCTAATTATACTTTGAGTTTCGCTGATATTTTCCTTCTCTTTTCCTGGGATTCCGTATATTTTGATGTTCCTTGATTTCGAATATTGCTCCAAACTATTAATCTTGTGCTCGAGTACAGTATTTTTTGCTTGAGAACTTTATTTTCTTCCCTTAACTGTCGGATCTCTTCCTCCATCGCTGGGATTCTCTTCGTATCCACTAGTATGGCCTCCAACATTTGTTTTATGTATTTCATATCTTCTCCAGCCATGTTGACAACACGAGCGTTCTCCATTAGCGTACTGAGCGGCGTCACCGCCGAAGCCAACGCACCCTATGATAGTGCGCATTTCAAACCGCCAATCAGCGCAGAGGACAGGTGGGATATTTGAGATGTTGTATGTTAGAGAAGATTCATCGTCTTTACCATCATTATTACAATACGAACGTTACAGCGTCCCTTGAGTGAATACATAGGCCAATGACGCTTGGCCTAGGATCATTCGCTGCTTGGCTGCGCTACGCGCCAGACGTACGTCGTGTTCGTTGTCGTTCATCGTCGCTCTTAAGCCTCTTGTGTTGTAGTTACCGTCCTGGTGAGTTTACATTTGCCAGTTCACTTAGCGCAACAAGCCACCTTTACATTTTTTAACTAACAACTCTACGTTACATATTATTACTTACTAGTAGCATTACAGTTGTTTTTAAGTCAATTTAAAATGTTTCAGATTTCTGTGTTCGCCTCAGCGGATACCGTGCCAAGAGGTGTGCCGGAATACTAAGCCGCCTGGGATGAGCCAACCCAGATGATGAGAGACCTTCTCTCCGCCGAGTTCTCCGTCGGAGAGGTCCTTACAGCCCTCCGCCGTCTCCGCTCCAACAAGGCATTTCGATCCGACCTTGTCCGCAACGAGCACCTGAAGGAGGCCATGGTCATGGCACCGTGCTGGACGAGCCTGTTCAACGCTTGTCTTCGCCACGGCCGCATTCCCTCGAACTGGAGCAGCGCTCTGCTGTCGGTAATACCGAAGGGGAAGGGGAATCCCAAACTTCCAATCTCATGGAGGGGCATCGCAAAAAAAAGCTGTTGCTACAAGCTGCTCGCCGCAATCCTGACCACACGGCTATCAGCGTTTTTAGAGGGTCGCGGGGTAATTCCGGAAGAGCGCTATGGCTTCCGAGCTGGGCGGTCTACGTTAAATGCCTGAAGCTTTCTGATCGATGACGCTCAGCGGGTACTTCAATGCCGAGGCGCCTTCATGTACGCCGTCTACGTGGACTTCCGCTTAGCGATCGACTCTGCACTTAGAGACAAGATCATTGCTAAGCTGGCCGAGGCAGGTGTGCCCTCCAACATTCTGCATCTGCTGGCCGCTATCCTCCAAGAGAACCCCATCTCGATCGACGACGGCGTGGCCGAACTCGACCCCTTCCTACAGACGACGGGCTTCGCACAGGGCGACAACCTGAGCCCTCAGTTGTTCTCAGTGCTACTGGCCGACCTCCCTCGCCAGGTGGAGGGCACCCGCAACATTGTGCAGGTTCTGATGTACGCTGACGACGTAGCGCTCTACAGCACGTCAAGGTTCCATCTGCAGCAGTCCCTGGCAAGGTTTACGAGCTACGTGCCGGGCATCGGTCTCGACATCAACCTGTCCAAGACCGAGGCTATGAAGTTTCGCAAAGGAGGTCCGGCAGCTGGCAACGACACTCTGCGCCTTGCCTCGACGGAACTCAAGTAGGCCAAAAGCTTCAAGTATCTCGGCATCGTCATCCCCTCCAACGGCCGTTCATTCACAGAGCACATCACGGATCGGGTGAGGAACGCGCTAGTGGCATCTGTTGGGATACAGAAGCCGCAGCTGCTTTCTCTGAAGACTGCTCTCGGCCTCTTCGACCTCAAACTCGCCCCCCGTCGCTTCTAACAGCATCCAGGTCATCTGGAGACAGCTTTCGCGGCAGCAACTTGATATGCTGGACCGCGTAAAACCGGCTTACCTCAAGCGTGTAATGGGTCTGCACTCGTCAAGTAAGAACCGCTTTATGTATCTGCTGGCAAACACTTCGTTGTTCGTCGAGGATCTGAAGAGACGCTTCAACCTGCCAGAGACTCCCGCCTACAAGGAATTCATCCGCATGTGGGAGGACAAGATGGCGAACATCGACCCGGACATATTTGACACGGTTGCCATGCGAGACAGCACCTGGAAGGACCTAGGCCGCACAAACCGCCACATAGTGACTCGCTTCGCGGTACACGGGTTTGACCTCGTCCTGTGCGGGACACACGGTTTCCACGACCCTCATTCATCATGTATATGTACTCGGTGCGGGGCCTACTGCACAAAGTATCACGGGGCAATTTGCCCACGTGTAGTCTCTTTAAGGAGCCTCTTGCAGTGATATTGTTTTTTATTTTACTATTCGACCATTGACTATGTACCTAACAAAGGTGATTTTAATAAATAGATACAATGTTGTTTGCAGACGACATGGTGATTTTAGCGGAAGGTGTTGACCAAATGCAAAAAATGCTGACAATATGCGGAGAAAAATATTGGACAGGAGTTCAACGAAAATAAATGTGCAAATGTAATATTTTCCGGGGATATCAGAGAGATGCCGCTACAGATACAGAGAAAATAAATAGAATACAAAAACGCATACAAATACTTGGGGGTTATAATAGAAAACAGTCCAGATATTTTTAAATCTAAGCATGCAATAAAAAGAGAACGAGCTGAAACTGGACAAAAGATTGTAAGAAAGAAGGCTTTGTGGAGTTGCAATAGATTCATGGTTGCTAAAGAGCTTTGGAAAAGCATGCTTGTGCCAACAGTGACGTACGCTAACGCTATTGTGAGTTTAGACGCAAGCATGGTAAACGGATTAGACACAATACAACGTGCAGTTGGCCGACACGCAATGCAATGTAGTTATACATGTGCAGCACAATTTATCGAAGGGGAATTCGGAGTCTCCAGCTTCTGGGCTTCTGATATCGTATGTAAGCCGCCTAAAAAACATAGCCGCAAGTGAGGAAGAACAAAACTAGGCGGCCGAACTGCTCACAGCAAAACTAAGCGAAAAAAACAAGCAAATAGGATAGGCGGCTAAAGTTCCTTGAACGCCCAAATTTAAGTGCAATACGATGGATTTCGAAGAACACGAGGTGATAACAAATAAACAGATAACCAAAGATGTGAAGAAGAAAATTGACAAAACAGCCGAAGAGGGATGGAGAGAGGATATGGAGAGACATCCTTGCAATTGTACAGACAACAAAAAAGGAATACGGCCGAAAATATATTATTTATTCAAACTCGCAAGCGTCTGGGCTGTTCGCTGACTGTAGGGCCGGTATGCTCAACACCCGACTGCTGGCGGCCAGATACTCGGAAATTGAGAGCGTTCGGTGTAGAGCGCGTAGAAGAAGAATCCATCAAACGTATCGTGCTGAAGTGCGACGAGCTAGGAGGAGTGAGAACAGTGTCCATAGCCGAGGCATTAGGTTTTGGTGATAAACCATTATGGCAAGAGGTAAATGAAACCAAACGCAGGCTAGGGAAATGGCACAGATTGTAAGGAACTATGGGAAGACGCCCCGCTAAAACAAACTATTGTGTAGATAGTAATATAACCATCGTGATAATCCAATTAATATTATGAATGCACGACAGATGAGGATAGTTGTTAAAATACATATAATGATACCATAGCAGCCAGCAGCACGCTGTATGACATACTATACAGCGAGCGCATCTGATTCAAAAAAAAGGAATGGTAAATAAAACTCATATACAGGGTGTTCCTATTTGTGTGTCCAAAACGCTAGGGTATGGGCAAACTCGGTGAGAAAATCATTTTTGCCAATGGGTGGAAGCCGGGAAAACGTTTTGTTTAGGAGTGAGGATGAAATTTATAAAAGCAGTTATTCTGTCTTTTTTCTCCTACTATAGTTGTGCAAAATCTACGTTTGCGGGAGAACCAGTCAACGCACAAAGGAACCGATCATACCGGAAAATTCTGCACAATAAAGTGTACATTACTAGCTTGCGTAGCAAAAAGCGAATAGCCAGATTAAGGAAAGTCATAAAAAGTCAAAATGTTACGTTAACGCTTTTTTGTGCAACATCGTAATTTTTTTCATTACGACCGAAAATGTACGTTCAAAAGACTACTCTCAGGCAATAGCAAATTTAATGCCGCCTACATTCGTACAAAAGTGATGGTGCTGCGTTACGTAGTTGCCAAGTAACTAAGCTTTTTCGACAGTCATATCGAAAGCGAAGGCATGCATACTTGCATAGGGTGTATGAGAAAGTTAGGTACGTATTTTGAGGTTTGGTAGAACTCAGCAAGAGAATATTTTTTTCTAATGGAAAGAGGGGGCGGAAACGTCTTGGCAAAATGCTACGGTTCTGAACGTGAAAACTTCAACGTGAAACATAACAACTATGACTGTCGAAAAAGCTTAGTCACTTGGCAAATACGTAACGCAGCACCATCACTTTGGTACGAATGTAGTATGCAATACATTTGCTATTGCCTGAGAGTAGTCTTTTGGACGTGCATTTTTGGTCGTAATTGAAAAAATTACGATGTTGCACAAAAAAGCGTTAACGTAACATTTCGACTTTTTATGACTTTCCTTATTCTGGCTATTCGCTTTTTGCTACGCAAGCTAGTAATGTATACTTTATTGTGCAGAATTTTCCGCTAAACACGCCGGTATGATCGGTTCCTTTGTGCGTTGACACACGTTGGTTCTCCCGCAAACGTAGATTTTACACAACTATGTAGAAAAAAAAAGGCAGAATAACTGCTTTTATAAATTTCATCCTCACTCCTAAACAAAACGTTTTCCCGGCTTCCACCCATTCGCAAAAATGATTTTCTCACCGAGTTTGACCATACCCTAGCGTTTTGGACACACAAATAGGAACACCCTGTATATATATATATATATGCGTATTGTACCAAACCGTAAACTCTTGGTGATATATATATATATATATATATATTTATACGTTGCATCTTGAACAGACAGAACATTTCTTTTTTTTTTAAGAGGACTAACTGGAAAATTCGGTTGCACACACGGACACCACTGCAGAGAGTCCCTGCAAGTGTGGGCCGGTAGTGTGGGGCTCCAACCCACTAAAAAAACAGTCATGTCCCCGTCCCCCAACTGATCGGGAACTGCTTGCGCATGCATCAAACAGTCAGAGGGGGCGAGTCTTTTTACTCCTGGCGAAAGTTGTCCCTGGGAGCTGCAGGGAATCGCAAAAGTCGCAGCTTGTTGGCCGATGTCTTAGCTTGTAAAATCTTGTTAAAAACCGCTGTTGTCAAGTTCCAGTGTTCCAGGGATTCTGTCATCTTCAGAAGGACGTCGCGTAGATTAAAAATGTGCGTATTCATTAAAGTCCTCAAGGGATGACGCTGTTCCGCCCATGCGGGACACGTCAGAGCTGTGTGCTCTGGTGCCCCCGTCAACATCTGGGTGGTGTGGAAGGTGAGCTCCCCGCCGGGCCGGTACAGCCAGTCCTTGATGTTAGGGACCAGCTTGCGGACCTGGCACCTGGGTCCCCCTCTGCCAGGCCATCCCACTCCTCCTGCCATAGCTGCAGTGTGTGTTGCCGTACCTCTTCATTTTTAAGGCTCTGGTTGCCCCACAGGCGGCGGCGCTCTTCTGCCTTCAGGTCCCATGGGATAGTGCCCGCGAGCACGAGCGCCGCCGCTGTGCTAACCGTGCGGTACGCCATGGTGACCCTAAGGGAGACAGAAAATGTCTGGTAGAATCATTGATTGTATACATGCTGGCCAGATCTATATATATATATTGATTTGACACGATTCCAATATATTGATTGATTGATTTATTCGCTTGATAAGTGTGCGTACACATATCACCTTTTTATATCAGGGGCGCAATAACACTGCAACTATTAACTACCTATATTGTACACCCCGTTTTTCCCTTATGTGTAGAGCAATTTCCATCGGGATAGCCGCTGCTTCGTAATCTCTATCTGTGTCTTTCCTGCATCGTTGCATAATCCTAGCGCCTCCACTAATTCTAAATGCCTAGAGTCTCCCAATCGTTCACACTCCCTAACCAGAGGACTCTACCGTTTCCTCTCTCTTCTTGCATATCTGACAAACCGTTGTTTCTAATTCTTCGTAGCAGTTTCGCTGCAAACATACCGACTCTCGCATCCTCTAACAGTCCGCTGCATCTTGTAATATTGTATAACCATGCTACTCCACCTCTTTCTGATTTCATATTCGCGTATACTTCCTTTAAACTAGTTTTCTACATAAGTCATGACCGCTACTTCTGTGTGTGTGCTGCCTTTACCCTATTTTTAATTTGCCTACTGGACATAGCCAGTGTCTGTTCATTGTTTACTAAGCAATGTTTTGTGTTCGCCTGTTGTTGTTTAAATGTCAGGGACGTCATGAATCTGGAATGAAGTCTTGTACGCACGTGAATGTAATGCACCCGACCCTTTGGAGAAAGGGGTACGTTCTATTAGATATGCAGTTACTTGTAAGATATTCTACTTGAATAGTTTTTGCCGTATACAAAGGCAAATATAGATATTTGATGCAGTTAGTTAACCTGAGTACACACAATGATACCCCTACTATCATGTTCGTTAATCGTAACATAATAAGTCACGCATGATAGCAAATGTATTGTCGTCTTATTCCAGCAAAGTTCGCTGGAAGAAGCCACTCAGCGTCTACCCGATATGGAAGTCGCCTTCAGCCTGCCACCGCGTACAATAATGCGCTGTGCTCGAAAGGAATTAAGGGGAAGAATTCGCCTTGCCTACCAAATTTAATGTCTGCCTTAAATTTGATTAGCGGGCTGTTTTCCTGCCGTTTCGTTTATCCCTGAATTCACCAGATTTTTTTCATTCACCAGTTCAACATATACAGCCGGTTCAGTATATAAGCAGATTTTTTGTAGGATATAATTAGATCAGCTACCAGCAATTGTCCTAGTAGAATGCTTTTAAGGCTTGCAAAACACTTCAGCGCGAGCGGATTGTTTAGTGCGACGCTGAACAAAACATCGTTACACTACTTCTCTCGCCGAAAGCGTGAAGAAGATAGAGTATTATGAAGAAACATCGTGAACTGTATATTATACTCAATCTGAGTGAAATAAATCTAAATGGAATATATAACTTTTGTCGGTATATTATTAACTTTTAGTCTGGTTATTCCAGAGATTGAGAGTGCCAGAGCAGCGTGATCAGGTCTTTCTATACATTTTATATCGGGGTCATTCATGTTTGTAAAATTATGGAATATGTGATCGATAGCTGTACCAGATTCTATTCTTGTAATACCTTTGAAACTTAACTCGTACCCTTGAGTCGCCATTATATCCAGATATTTGCCCGCATACACGTTGTCTGCCAGAATGTTTATGTTCATGTCTCCTATTATGAGTCTGTTAGTACTCCCACTACTAGCCTGACAAATTTGATAGATATCACTTTCTAGGAATTTATCAATGTCGGACGCAACTCTATTCGGAGACCTGTATACCGAATTAATCTCTAATATGCCAGAGGTAGTGTTTATTCTGACTCGAGCCCACTCGCAATTAGTTAACTCACTGGTTGCAAAATCAACAATCTTATAGTGTTTGTGAATGTAAATTGCTGTACCACCTGCTCTATTTTTTGTAGAACAACAGAAGACTGCAAAATAGTCCGGGATATTGTATAACTCCTTCTCATGATCCTTTATCCATATTTCACTTGAACAAATAATATCAAAATTACCACCGGCATTTTGAATCTCAGCTTCAACACACTCTATTCCCTTTCTTAAACTTTGTATATTTAATAAAATAATTTTAATGGATGGTGACACACCCGATCAACATTTACACTGTCCAGGTCAGCTGTTCATCTGCTATTGGCACCATAACACGCTTTCTTTGTGTTTATATTGAGTTCTGGTCTGTGTTACTACACTCTAATCCTCTTTCTATTTGATCTTAATTCATACGGCAGCACTGGGGAAGGGTTATCACGGATAGAACACTTACTGATCAATTCATTTCGAAGACGTATTAGGTCATCTTCACAACTAATTATTTTGGGCTCTGATTTTTCATCTTTTGCATTGAAATCGTCAGATTTCTTGGTTTAATTGGTTTGGCATACTGCCACTTCGCTTCCTTCTTAAGGTTATTTGCTTTTTCAAGCAAATCACTCAGATAGTCACACAGGTGCATTCTAACTTCCACTATTGTTAATCCGTCCTTAAATCCAAGATAGCTATTTTTTATGGAATGTTGTCTTATTGCCCAGAATGCCTCCCTAGCGAAGTGGCTCGAGTGAAACTGAGCAATTATGCAAGCATTTGAATTCTGTTTAACCAATGAGCAACAACTAGATTAACTTCACATTTCGCTAGTTGTAAAAGCTTTCTAATTATACTTTGAGTTTCGCTGATATTTTCCTTCTCTTTTCCTGGGATTCCGTATATTTTGATGTTCCTTGATTTCGAATATTGCTCCAAACTATTAATCTTGTGCTCGAGTACAGTATTTTTTTGCTTGAGAACTTTATTTTCTTCCCTTAACTGTCGGATCTCTTCCTCCATCGCTGGGATTCTCTTCGTATCCACTAGTATGGCCTCCAACATTTGTTTTATGTATTTCATATCTTCTCCAGCCATGTTGACAACACGAGCGTTCTCCATTAGCGTACTGAGCGGCGTCACCGCCGAAGCCAACGCACCCTATGATAGTGCGCATTTCAAACCGCCAATCAGCGCAGAGGACAGGTGGGATATTTGAGATGTTGTATGTTAGAGAAGATTCATCGTCTTTACCATCATTATTACAATACGAACGTTACAGCGTCCCTTGAGTGAATACATAGGCCGATTGACGCTTGGCCTAGGATCATTCGCTGCTTGGCTGCGCTACGCGCCAGACGTACGTCGTGTTCGTTGTCGTTCATCGTCGCTCTTAAGCCTCTTGTGTTGTAGTTACCGTCCTGGTGAGTTTACATTTGCCAGTTCACTTAGCGCAACAAGCCACC
This sequence comes from Dermanyssus gallinae, assembly GCA_003439945.1. Taxonomy (NCBI): domain Eukaryota; kingdom Metazoa; phylum Arthropoda; class Arachnida; order Mesostigmata; family Dermanyssidae; genus Dermanyssus; species Dermanyssus gallinae. The sequence continues at coordinate 29,475 of QVRM01002097.1, forward strand.
TTTACATTTTTTAACTAACAACTCTACGTTACATATTATTACTTACTAGTAGCATTACAGTTGTTTTTAAGTCAATTTAAAATGTTTCAGATTTCTGTGTTCGCCTCAGCGGATACCGTGCCAAGAGGTGTGCCGGAATACTAAGCCGCCTGGGATGAGCCAACCCAGATGATGAGAGACCTTCTCTCCGCCGAGTTCTCCGTCGGAGAGGTCCTTACAGCCCTCCGCCGTCTCCGCTCCAACAAGGCATTTCGATCCGACCTTGTCCGCAACGAGCACCTGAAGGAGGCCATGGTCATGGCACCGTGCTGGACGAGCCTGTTCAACGCTTGTCTTCGCCACGGCCGCATTCCCTCGAACTGGAGCAGCGCTCTGCTGTCGGTAATACCGAAGGGGAAGGGGAATCCCAAACTTCCAATCTCATGGAGGGGCATCGCAAAAAAAAGCTGTTGCTACAAGCTGCTCGCCGCAATCCTGACCACACGGCTATCAGCGTTTTTAGAGGGTCGCGGGGTAATTCCGGAAGAGCGCTATGGCTTCCGAGCTGGGCGGTCTACGTTAAATGCCTGAAGCTTTCTGATCGATGACGCTCAGCGGGTACTTCAATGCCGAGGCGCCTTCATGTACGCCGTCTACGTGGACTTCCGCTTAGCGATCGACTCTGCACTTAGAGACAAGATCATTGCTAAGCTGGCCGAGGCAGGTGTGCCCTCCAACATTCTGCATCTGCTGGCCGCTATCCTCCAAGAGAACCCCATCTCGATCGACGACGGCGTGGCCGAACTCGACCCCTTCCTACAGACGACGGGCTTCGCACAGGGCGACAACCTGAGCCCTCAGTTGTTCTCAGTGCTACTGGCCGACCTCCCTCGCCAGGTGGAGGGCACCCGCAACATTGTGCAGGTTCTGATGTACGCTGACGACGTAGCGCTCTACAGCACGTCAAGGTTCCATCTGCAGCAGTCCCTGGCAAGGTTTACGAGCTACGTGCCGGGCATCGGTCTCGACATCAACCTGTCCAAGACCGAGGCTATGAAGTTTCGCAAAGGAGGTCCGGCAGCTGGCAACGACACTCTGCGCCTTGCCTCGACGGAACTCAAGTAGGCCAAAAGCTTCAAGTATCTCGGCATCGTCATCCCCTCCAACGGCCGTTCATTCACAGAGCACATCACGGATCGGGTGAGGAACGCGCTAGTGGCATCTGTTGGGATACAGAAGCCGCAGCTGCTTTCTCTGAAGACTGCTCTCGGCCTCTTCGACCTCAAACTCGCCCCCGTCGCTTCTAACAGCATCCAGGTCATCTGGAGACAGCTTTCGCGGCAGCAACTTGATATGCTGGACCGCGTAAAACCGGCTTACCTCAAGCGTGTAATGGGTCTGCACTCGTCAAGTAAGAACCGCTTTATGTATCTGCTGGCAAACACTTCGTTGTTTGTCGAGGATCTGAAGAGACGCTTCAACCTGCCAGAGACTCCCGCCTACAAGGAATTCATCCGCATGTGGGAGGACAAGATGGCGAACATCGACCCGGACATATTTGACACGGGTGCCATGCGAGACAGCACCTGGAAGGACCTAGGCCGCACAAACCGCCACATAGTGACTCGCTTCGCGGTACACGGGTTTGACCTCGTCCTGTGCGGGACACACGGTTTCCACGACCCTCATTCATCATGTATATGTACTCGGTGCGGGGCCTACTGCACAAAGTATCACGGGGCAATTTGCCCACGTGTAGTCTCTTTAAGGAGCCTCTTGCAGTGATATTGTTTTTTATTTTACTATTCGACCATTGACTATGTACCTAACAAAGGTGATTTTAATAAATAAATACAATGTTGTTTGCAGACGACATGGTGATTTTAGCGGAAGGTGTTGACCAAATGCAAAAAATGCTGACAATATGCGGAGAAAAATATTGGACAGGAGTTCAACGAAAATAAATGTGCAAATGTAATATTTTCCGGGGATATCAGAGAGATGCCGCTACAGATACAGAGAAAATAAATAGAATACAAAAACGCATACAAATACTTGGGGGTTATAATAGAAAACAGTCCAGATATTTTTAAATCTAAGCATGCAATAAAAAGAGAACGAGCTGAAACTGGACAAAAGATTGTAAGAAAGAAGGCTTTGTGGAGTTGCAATAGATTCATGGTTGCTAAAGAGCTTTGGAAAAGCATGCTTGTGCCAACAGTGACGTACGCTAACGCTATTGTGAGTTTAGACGCAAGCATGGTAAACGGATTAGACACAATACAACGTGCAGTTGGCCGACACGCAATGCAATGTAGTTATACATGTGCAGCACAATTTATCGAAGGGGAATTCGGAGTCTCCAGCTTCTGGGCTTCTGATATCGTATGTAAGCCGCCTAAAAAACATAGCCGCAAGTGAGGAAGAACAAAACTAGGCGGCCGAACTGCTCACAGCAAAACTAAGCGAAAAAAACAAGCAAATAGGATAGGCGGCTAAAGTTCCTTGAACGCCCAAATTTAAGTGCAATACGATGGATTTCGAAGAACACGAGGTGATAACAAATAAACAGATAACCAAAGATGTGAAGAAGAAAATTGACAAAACAGCCGAAGAGGGATGGAGAGAGGATATGGAGAGACATCCTTGCAATTGTACAGACAACAAAAAAGGAATACGGCCGAAAATATATTATTTATTCAAACTCGCAAGCGTCTGGGCTGTTCGCTGACTGTAGGGCCGGTATGCTCAACACCCGACTGCTGGCGGCCAGATACTCGGAAATTGAGAGCGTTCGGTGTAGAGCGCGTAGAAGAAGAATCCATCAAACGTATCGTGCTGAAGTGCGACGAGCTAGGAGGAGTGAGAACAGTGTCCATAGCCGAGGCATTAGGTTTTGGTGATAAACCATTATGGCAAGAGGTAAATGAAACCAAACGCAGGCTAGGGAAATGGCACAGATTGTAAGGAACTATGGGAAGACGCCCCGCTAAAACAAACTATTGTGTAGATAGTAATATAACCATCGTGATAATCCAATTAATATTATGAATGCACGACAGATGAGGATAGTTGTTAAAATACATATAATGATACCATAGCAGCCAGCAGCACGCTGTATGACATACTATACAGCGAGCGCATCTGATTCAAAAAAAAGGAATGGTAAATAAAACTCATATACAGGGTGTTCCTATTTGTGTGTCCAAAACGCTAGGGTATGGGCAAACTCGGTGAGAAAATCATTTTTGCCAATGGGTGGAAGCCGGGAAAACGTTTTGTTTAGGAGTGAGGATGAAATTTATAAAAGCAGTTATTCTGTCTTTTTTCTCCTACTATAGTTGTGCAAAATCTACGTTTGCGGGAGAACCAGTCAACGCACAAAGGAACCGATCATACCGGAAAATTCTGCACAATAAAGTGTACATTACTAGCTTGCGTAGCAAAAAGCGAATAGCCAGATTAAGGAAAGTCATAAAAAGTCAAAATGTTACGTTAACGCTTTTTTGTGCAACATCGTAATTTTTTTCATTACGACCGAAAATGTACGTTCAAAAGACTACTCTCAGGCAATAGCAAATTTAATGCCGCCTACATTCGTACAAAAGTGCTGCGTTACGTAGTTGCCAAGTAACTAAGCTTTTTCGACAGTCATATCGAAAGCGAAGGCATGCATACTTGCATAGGGTGTATGAGAAAGTTAGGTACGTATTTTGAGGTTTGGTAGAACTCAGCAAGAGAATATTTGTTTCTAATGGAAAGAGGGGGCGGAAACGTCTTGGCAAAATGCTACGGTTCTGAACGTGAAAACTTCAACGTGAAACATAACAACTATGACTGTCGAAAAAGCTTAGTCACTTGGCAAATACGTAACGCAGCACCATCACTTTGGTACGAATGTAGTATAAAATACATTTGCTATTGCCTGAGAGTAGTCTTTTGGACGTGCATTTTTGGTCGTAATTGAAAAAATTACGATGTTGCACAAAAAAGCGTTAACGTAACATTTCGACTTTTTATGACTTTCCTTATTCTGGCTATTCGCTTTTTGCTACGCAAGCTAGTAATGTATACTTTATTGTGCAGAATTTTCCGCTAAACACGCCGGTATGATCGGTTCCTTTGTGCGTTGACACACGTTGGTTCTCCCGCAAACGTAGATTTTGCACAACTATGTAGAAGAAAAAAGGCAGAATAACTGCTTTTATAAATTTCATCCTCACTCCTAAACAAAACGTTTTCCCGGCTTCCACCCATTGGCAAAAATGATTTTCTCACCGAGTTTGACCATACCCTAGCGTTTTGGACACACAAATAGGAACACCCTGTATATATATATATATATATATATATATGCGTATTGTACCAAACCGTAAACTCTTGGTGATATATATATATATATATATATATATATATATATTTATACGTTGCATCTTGAACAGACAGAACATTTCTTTTTTTTTTAAGAGGACTAACTGAAAAATTCGGTTGCACACACGGACACCACTGCAGGAGAGTCCCTGCAAGTGTGGGCCGGTAGTGTGGGGCTCCAACCCACTAAAAAAAACAGTCATGTCCCCGTCCCCCAACTGATCGGGACTGCTTGCGCATGCATCAAACAGTCAGAGGGGGCGAGTCTTCTTACTCCTGGCGAAAGTTGTCCCTGGGAGCTGCAGGGAATCGCAAAAGTCGCAGCTTGTTGGCCGATGTCTTAGCTTGTAAAATCTTGTTAAAAACCGCTGTTGTCAAGTTCCAGTGTTCCAGGGATTCTGTCATCTTCAGAAGGACGTCGCGTAGATTAAAAATGTGCGTATTCATTAAAGTCCTCAAGGGATGACGCCTGTTCCGCCCATGCGGGACACGTCAGAGCTGTGTGCTCTGGTGCCCCGTCAACATCTGGGTGGTGTGGAAGGTGAGCTCCCCGCCGGGCCGGTACAGCCAGTCCTTGATGTTAGGGACCAGCTTGCGGACCTGGCACCTGGGTCCCCCTCTGCCAGGCCATCCCACTCCTCCTGCCATAGCTGCAGTGTGTGTTGCCGTACCTCTTCATTTTTAAGGCTCTGGTCGCCCACAGGCGGCGGCGCTCTTCTGCCTTCAGGTCCCATGGGATAGTGGCCCGCGAGCACGAGCGGCCGCCGCTGTGCTAACCCGTGCGGTACGCCATGGTGACCCTAAGGGAGACAGAAAATGTCTGGTAGAATCATTGATTGTATACATGCTGGCCAGATCTATATATATATATTGATTGACACGATTCCAATATATTGATTGATTTATTCGCTTGATAAGTGTGCGTACACATATCACCTTTTTAGATATCAGGGGCGCAATAACACTGCAACTATTAACTACCTATATTGTACACCCCGTTTTTCCCTTATGTGTAGAGCAATTTCCATCGGGATAGCCGCTTGCCCTTCGTAATCTCTATCTGTGTCTTTCTGCATCGTTGCATAATCCTAGCGCCTCCACTAATTCTAAATGCCTAGAGTCTCCCAATCGTTCACACTCCCTAACCAGAGGATCTACCGTTTCCCTCTCTCTTCTTGCATATCTGACAAACCGTTGTTTCTAATTCTTCGTAGCAGTTTCGCTGCAAACATACCGACTCTCGCATCCTCTAACAGTCCCGCTGCATCTTGTAATATTGTATAACCATGCTACTCCACCTCTTTCTGATTTCATATTCGCGTATACTTTCCTTTAAACTAGTTTTCTACATAAGTCATGACCGCTACTTCTGTGTGTGTGCTGCCTTACCCTATTTTTAATTTGCCTACTGGACATAGCCAGTGTCTGTTCATTGTTTACTAAGCAATGTTTTGTGTTCGCCTGTTGTTGTTTAAATGTCAGGGACGTCATGAATCTGGAATGAAGTCTTGTACGCACGTGAATTGTAATGAACCCGACCCTTTGGAGAAAGGGGTACGTGCTATTAGATATGCAGTTACTTGTAAGATATTCTACTTGAATAGTTTTTGCCGTATACAAAGGCAATATAGATATTTGATGCAGTTAGTTAACCTGAGTACACACAATGATACCCTACTATCATGTTCGTTAATCGTAACATAATAAGTCACGCACATGATAGCAAATGTATTGTCGTCTTATTCCAGCAAAGTTCGCTGGAAGAAGCCACTCAGCGTCTACCCGATATGGAAGTCGCCTTCAGCCTGCCACCCGTACAATAATGCGCTGTGCTCGAAAGGAATTAAGGGGAAGAATTCGCCTTGCCTACCAAATGTAATGTCTGCCTTAAATTTGATTAGCGGCTGTTTTCCTGCCGTTTCGTTTATCCCTGATTCACCAGATTTTTTTCATTCACCAGTTCAACATATACAGCGGTTCAGTATATAAGCAGATTTTTTGTAGGATATAATTAGATCAGCTACCAGCAATTGTCCTAGTAGAATGCTTTTAAGGCTTGCAAAACACTTCAGCGCGAGCGGATTGTTTTAGTGCGACCAGATAACTTCTGATAAGGGTCAAAAATTGGTGGGGGCCAATCAAGTTTAAGCATTCGTCTTGCCAAGCAAGTTCAAACGCTTGTCTTGCCAATCAAGTGCAAGCGTTCGTCTTGTTTGTAAAGCAAGTTCAAGCTTTCGTCTCGCCAATTAAGTTCAAGCGTTCTAAGGCTTTGCTATAAATTTAAATTACTGTTCGAATATTGTCCAAGGAAATAAAAGACGTTGCCAACCTTTAAAATTCATATTCAGCAGAACCGTGGCATATATATATATATATATATTACCCTATAATAAACGATATTTGTTATTGTAAAACTACTGACTTATTATTTAATACTATATATATATATATATTTATTTATACTAGTGCTAAATTTAAGGTAACTTAAAGCAAAGGACATATCTGACACATCCTAGTCAAGTTCATAGGTGTTAGTAGTTGTAAGAAAGGCATGCCAGAACTAAAGACCCCCCTTTTCAATAATTGTAAGAATATTAGTTGTATCTATAGGACCCCGCTGATATGGGAGGGGATGACATTATTTACCATACCAGAAATATCGACTGTTATTTACCATGAATTGTAGAATATCTTTTAAGACAGGTGCGTTTATACTTTTAATTTGAATTATTCAATGGTTTGGTTTAGCGGGGGAGTGGCTGTGGCCATAGCTGTACGATCTATGGTCAGTTCACTTGCATGCGTTTGGTTTCATTTATGACTTGGCGTATTAGTTTGTCACCTATTATTTGGCTAAGAATATTGTTCACTCTTCTTCCTAGCTCGTCGCGCTTTAGCACGATGTGTTTTACAGATTCCTTTTCCCTGATACTGGCCCTAATATCAGCGAAGAGACCGTTTGTGTAAAAAATACATTTTCAGCCGTATTTTAGCTTTGTTTTCTATTGCCTAAGCGCGAGGATGTGTTTCCTATCATATCCGCACTCCATCTTTCCTTGGCTATTTCGTCCACTTTCTTCTTCACATCCTTGGTTATCTGCTTAGTTGCCATCACCTCGTGTTCTTCAAAGGCCATCGTATTGCACTCTCGTCTGGACAACATCCGACTGCAGCTTGTAGCATATTCGAGATCACGCACTAGGTGCGAAACATTATTATGACATCTCCTGTATCAAGAACCAAACTGAGGTCGGAGACCCCGAAGAATCTGATTTTTTATCAATTCAGTATTTATTTCACCATAAAATTGGTGGACAGATTATTCATGTTTTACAAGGTGTCACGATCTGACACTTCGGTCTCACAATATGTATCTAACTGTGGATGATAATGACGTTCCGCAAACATAGCGTCCAATATCACACTCTCTACAGATGGTACAAACACAATCTTCAATATTAAAATAGCTGGGCTTCATGCATATGTGATGGTGATACCCGTGCTAAGTTGTTCGGCAGATTAGCAAACGGTTCTTTTGCATGGCTCTTTTCCATCTCTGTGAACAAAAGCCGGGCTAGCAGTATAGTTCTCCGCCACAAAATTAAAATTTCTGTTCTCTCTAAGCTTGATAATTTGATCTTTTATAACATCTTGTTTCAATCCGAGCTAAAGAGCTATCGACTCCTTCAGCCGAGCATATGCATCCACAGGTTCTTCTCTCAACTGTATACATTCGTGCAACATTTGAAGAATGCTATGATTGTTTTGATTTGCATACGCAAGAACGAACTTCTCTCTGAACTCGGCATATGTTGTAACATTGACGCCATAATTTACTATTGTAGGGCCGCGCCAGACAGTTTTGCCAATAGTACCTGCTTGATCTGGGCTTCATTCCAGCCCCTAACTTTTTGCGCGTACTCAAAGCGTCTTAGCCATTCTTCACCCAGCAACGATCCATTTCCTGAAAATGCTTCCAACTGTGCTGCCACATCAACTACCGGTGATGTTATTGCTGCTGCAGAAAAATCGGCCTCTACAGTTGCTGTTCCACGATTTCTCTAACTGTAAGACTCAATGCATCCCCCAGCTATTTCGCCATCGGCTCTGCCATCTGTCCGTTTACTTGCGTTTTCTTTTCTCTTTCGTCGACGCCGGACATCTTGCCGCCTAATTTCCGACACACCGTCCACCACACTCAGCCGATCTCTTCGGATCGCCGCCACTTGCTGCGCCGGCAACCACCAAGTTCACCCTACACGACGACACGAATGTCGTCACGCAAACGACAAACAAATTCGATAAGAGCAACGAGCTACAACAGCAACCAGCAAAACACAAAATGAATCAGCACGTTTGGCCTCCCACGGCCACACTCCTCGTAACTCCACCGAAACGACAAGATTCACACGCCTGAGAAATTACCTTACTGACCCCACTTCTTACTGTAAAACGGGCGTTACTAGGGTCAAAAGAAGACATCAGATTGTGCTACTAACTCAATTGGTTTATTTCAACCGCTGATTCACCTGCCGTCTTACGGCTTCTCTCTGTCACACCGTAAAGCTCGCGTGACCTACACGCGGCACGTAGTTCACTCCGTCTCATTCTCCTCCTGTAAGGTCTCTTCGCCGACTATTCTCTCGTTAACCACTACTGCTGGTGTAGCTGCTGTACCTCCGTCAGCGACCATTAGAGGAAGCTGACGGATGCCAGTCATGACATGCACACCTTAGCTATGGGCTGCTCTTCCTCTTCTCAGTAACATCACCAATCATAGTCATCTGTTTCCCAATCATGCAATTATTATTATTTTATTGTTCTGGGATAAGAGCTCGGAGGCGTCTACCAGTTCAGGTTGAAATTCTATAGGCTACTGCGTGTGGAGCGTCATTGAGCAAGAGTCTCAATACAAAACTCATAGGCATAACAACACACATTTGCGTACTGCCTCCAAATAGCGGGCATTGCAAATCTTGTTGTCACCATTTCCATCTCCGTTTCATCTCCGTTCCATCTCATCATCATAAGGAATTTAGATAGGTAGACAAAGTCACTAACAAGAAGCAGTGGTGGTAGTGCGGAAAAAGAAAGAGTTTCTCTCACGCAAACATGACAGCGATATAATACATATATCAAGCACTTGCTAGTGAAGGTTCTCTATCGCCTCTGTAATAGTGTATATAATTCGCCTTTACGTGCTTGCGTCGACGGGTACAGTTTGCTAAATTGTCTAATTTGTTTATGTAGGATAGCAATGTCTGTTAAGCAGCGCGGGCATAGACAGCGTCGGTTGGCAGCAATACCGAAGCAGCTAACTATATGGCGCTAAATAGAAGATGCCGCCACCTTACTAGCGAAGACGCGGGAAGTCACTAAATGCGCGGGCATCTGTGAGTATATAAGAAGGCATGAGAATAAATGAGTCAGTGGTCTGCGAGCCAGGCAGAGGACGGTGTGTTTGAGAGAGAGCCTAGCGAACTCGTATCGGTCGTCGTCCGGGTCGTTAGAGTGGTGGATACTACAGTTTATCGGCGGAATAATTCAACCATATAATAATAAACATCGTTTATAATACATGTTTATTAAAGATTGTATATGGGGCTGCATGTGCATTTTTGGTGCTGTTTTATGGCGAATTGACCTCCTTGTCCCTCTCATTCTAGTCTTTTTCTTTATCATGAGTAGCTCTCGCTCGTGCTGCATTTGTAGCCGTAGTAGAGTTGAAATATGTGTAGCTGTTCTCGTCTGTCGTGGTCAAATTCGAACTCGCTTCGCTGTTGTAGCAAGCAGCGGCAAGCACAGACGCACGCAGGTTGTAGTTAATTCAAATGTTTCTGCTAGAGCATTGTAGGCCTTATAGGTCGGACAGCCACTCGAGATTTAGAGACGCTGGAAAGCCACATGCCTCAGCGGCCATTGACGGCCACCAAAAACTGCTAAATTGACGACATTTTCCCACGTTACCATGGCACAGCGATGATGACCTCACCACTTTCAATCACTCGAGCGTCGATTACTCACGCGCCACAGGTGTTTCTACTCAGCCGCTTCTACATTGTGTACTCAGCTCGGGTCCACGGACGTAAATACGTTTGTCGTTCCCATGAAACAACCAGGGGTTCTCTAGTATACGCGAGCAAATGGGGACAAATCCCCTCGGGCTTAAACATCGTACCGCAATTATTCATAACGGCTGCTTACTTGGCGACCGGTAGCACCGTCCAACTCCCACCTTTGTTTTAATATTTTTCTCAGGTTATTTCGACAAAGTGGCGTTGTGGGCCATGATTAGCCAATATATTATTGGCGCTTGCTTATGTTTTTATATGTGCGAAAAATGTTAAAAATATGCGGCAAAACGATGAAAAAGCTTGGACAAGA